>QFEA01005191.1:0-10531 GCA_003315975.1 Lactifluus echinatus
CACAGAGCATTTGGTCAGAGACAACACCGAGAAACGATTGGTAAGAGTGAACCTACATTTGACCACACTCTCTACTAACCATATCTCGCTCGCAGAATGTACAGTCATGAATACATTCATGACTCGTCAGGCAATCGTGACTTCCTTCGTGCAGACGGCTCTGGAGGCAAAGAAGGTGGCAGGAACCACACTGCGACCGACAGAGTTGAACACTGGCTCGGAGATCTATGACAGCGCTATCAAACGTTCGGCGTAATTCTTCGAGACTTGCATGGCCCGTCTGGAATCGTTGAATATTGGATTTTAGCCACTTATCAACGTGGGCTGCACGCAGATCGACGAGGTGAGTCAAATGCTGCGCAAGGCCCGAAGTCCATTCAGAATCGTCAATGTGTTGCCTAGAGTGTATCTGATCCCAGGAGTCACGCAAAGTCGCCAGTCGTGGTTCACGATCTGCTGCCGGAGCATCTGGCCCAGAAAGTAAAAACCGCGCCTCTGTATCCTCCGCTTCGATTACAAGGTCCGTATCGAAATCCTATAATCTTCAGTTCGATGCAGGCCATCTCGATCCTAAGCTTACCTTCAGCGGCTCAGGTTCTGGGATGACCTCAGAGAATCCAAACTCCAGGGCATTAGGCAGAATAGCGAGGAGAGAGTTGGCGCGATGCGCAGCCATAGTTTCTAAGACGGGGAAAATTAATTAGAGAATCACCCGGAATGGGGAAAACCAACGTGACATTGCTCCCCAGTCATTTGCCTATCCATAAGACGGATAATGGTTAGTGATATCGCCCTGCGATCAAATCATTTGACTGACCTTCAACTTGGCCATCAACGTTTTCAGCGTATGTAAAAATTCGCCCGCAGTATGATGTGACGTCGGCTGTAGATCAAGCCTCTTTTTAACTGAATTAAAGAGCTTGTAGAACTCTTTCGACTCGATCACCGGCCAAGGGATAATTTGCAATTTTCCTCTGTGAAGACGCGTGATGAAATTAGCATCCTGTTCGTCCTGGACTATTTTCTGGAACTTGAGTGAAAATCTAGTCTTTGTCAACGGAAAGAATGTTGAGGGTAGTCTAATAACCTACTCCCTCGTGACCTCAGATTTGTCCGATTCGATGACATCCTACGCAGATGGGGAGTAAAGCATGAATGGTTGTTCTTCCAAGACAAGACAGGATTTACCTACTTTAATGATCACAACGAGCGTAGACTGGAAGAGTGATGGATTCGATGCAGGGTCTAAAACGGATGAGCTTGATTGGAAAGATTGAAACAGGCCAGTGATGTCTCTGCTCAAAGCAAAGTTGTTCCGGAACAGAACCTGCAAGGGACGAAGATTTCACTGAGCGAAGGTGACAAACGTGTGAATAGGTTTGCTCACAAGATTTGAAATGGCGGTATTAAAGAGAACAAGAAGCGTGTCCTCCTGAGCTGAACGCTCCAAGCTATGTACGCCTGTTGTTCGCCGAAATTAAAAACCCTTCTAAAGGCAACGGGTAGCGTCAATCGCACCTTCAAAGTCCAGTGCCACGATAAGCGCATCATCAGTAGGAGAAACGGACATCCAGACACCCTCTAAATTCGGTCAGTACACCACTCATGACCATTAACGAGCTAAAAACCAACCAGTGGTTCGCATTGCACTCCCCGCAAAAGACGTGTCAACGAGATGGTTGAGTGTGAAACTTTTCCCTACTGATTGCTCTCCCATTGACGAAACGACTTTGACAGGCTGAATGGGCATAGGCGGCGTAGTTAGTGCAAGTTGGAGGGTTGAAAAAAAGGAACTAAATATACTTTTGACGCCCAATAAGACTGGAAGATAGACTCGTACCACCCAAGCGACAAGCTGTCCACAATTCTGTTGACTTCAGCTCCGAGTAACGATTTCTCGAGTTGTGCTGACACGACACCATCCTTGAGCGGAACAAATCGGTTCTCATGAGTGATCGCAATGTGGATAGGTATGAGGCATAGTAAGTCCGCCAACCACTCCCCGGCACGGAATCGGGAGACGGCCCAGTCTGAATTAGAGACGAACTGTCCCACAAAAGAAGAAAATGTCTGCGCCAACACAGAGATACCCCTGAGCTCGTCACCAGTTGGCTTTCGAGAGGTTTTTTCGAAGGTGTGAATGATGTCGGCAAAGTAGGAAGAAAAGGGACGTTTATCATCAACAGTGACGAACACCAGCGCCTTCTGTTGCCGCTCGCTATTAGATGTTATGGTGTGACGTTTCACCGCTGGCACCACAGGAAAGCGTGTCCAGACGTCAGCGTGACAATCAATTAGACAATTATGCACGGTTTGCTTTCCGTGGCCGGATGACGCTTTGGACCGCCGTTCCTGGAAGGTGAACTCGGTGGATTTGCGGGTGATATCAAGAACGACTGATCGACAGGACCGCGACTCTAGGTCAAGACCAATCAAGTGGACGTTGTTACGATTAACAATGGACGTGAGAAGCGCCGCGTTGAGGTCAACGGGAAAGTTGGGAAGCGAGATGGGGACCCCATCAGTGGATGCAAAGGTGGACCAGTGATATGCCGTGATAGTGGGGGCGCCATCTTTCTCCTGGATGACCAACACGCATGACCCATCTGGGGAAGAGTAGACGGCGTGTGGCACCTGGGGAAGTTGCAATGAAGCCGGTCTACAAAAACGTATTAGAAAGATGCGGGTGAATCTGGTGGAATGGAATGGAAACTACTTCGGCTGCAGCGTGATGAAGGAATAAATCCTCGCCTGAGCACTCGAATCTACGAATAGTATCTCCTCGCTTCCATGAACGAAGCATGCATGGACAATAGACACTCCGGGACCATAGAATGGTCGGAGGTCAATCGCGGGCCCAAGGCCTCGCAGGGACTTGAACTCTTCGTCAAATACAAAGATATGGAGCTGCATCTGTGGAACTTTAGTCGGATTCTGATAAATGAGAACAACACAAGCAAAGGCATACTTTCGCAGACGCATACACGGCCAACATACGCTTCGATTCCTCAAAAGCAAATAAACAAGTCTGGCCGATTTTATCCTGATGAAAGAACTTGGCGAAAGATCGAGACCGAATCGCGTTATCTATGCGACTTAACCGCTCGAGAAGGATCATGACATTTCCCTGAGAATCAACAAGACCCACAAGGATCCGTTCACCTTCTAGAAGATGAGCGTAGCTGTGTAGCGACAGTAAGCACGAGGATACATGATATCAGTCAGCGCCTCACTTTACGACAATGTCAGATGGAATGCGAAATGACTGGGAAAGTCGATCATTTAGAACGGGTGTCGGAACGTAAGATGGATCCAGCTGCAAATTGTGTCTTTGTTCTGCGAGTAGGCTCATGCGGTGTACAAGGTATTCAATCTCTTGGTTTTGAATGGATTCTTGACGGCCGCTGATGAAGTAAGACGCTAGCCGAAGAATGAGACTGCGCCAACTGGACTGAGCAAGATGACAAACCCGGGGTGTAGTAGTGCTCCTTCCTCTTTTCAAAGCTGTCAATGTAAATGATCGTCCGCCTGGACTGTGTTAGATTATCGGAAAAAACCAGAGTGTGCAAGAGACGTACGATTCAGAGCGCTCTCGAGATAAATCCTCAATTTGACGGATTAAACGAGACCGGAGAGCCTTTAGCTCCTTGTCTTCCCTGTCCTTAAGCTCTCGTTGCGCTTGGTTATTACATTCATCTTTCTGTACTGAAAAAATTTGATGATGAATCCCGGATACCAAGGACTCGATCTGCTTCGCGAGACAGATATATGCGGTTTGCTCGGCCTCAACAGCGGCGTCATGCAAGTAATCACTAACGGCACTAGGCTCGAATTTTGAGAGGAAGCGCGAGTCGGGGATTCGTGAAGCAAAGGCATTGGCGTCCCTCCACAACTCCTCCTCCTTCGAAAACCTGGTTACTCTGCTTCCCCATGTGAGCCAGGAAGAAACACCACTTTTGTTCTCCTTTTTCAATATGTCCTTGAGAAGGTCTAGAACAGTTTGTCTGTCCCTGCCATCTAGGACAGCGCTCGCCAGAGACTGGATTTGGCTTTTACTCTGCTCCTTAGTCTTGTCCAGAAGGAAGTAAAAGATGAGGACGCGTTCCTTTTTTGACTGAAATTCTGACCCCTTAATCCCCCTGTCGAGGTTGGCCGCACGTATACAGCCCCGGAATATTGTGTCCATTCGGGGATATACGGTAAATAGATCACCGAGTGGATCTACACGAGATCTGTCAGTTGGGAGGTGGGGTCAAAAATTGTCAATCATACTTGTCACGGAGTCCGAGTCCACATCGGGATCGGCACCCTCAGTCGAGCCGGATTTCGTCAAAAAACCCTCCCGTCGAAGCGATCTATGATTATCATGGTCACTAATTAGCTAGGTGGGAATAATCATAGAGTGGGATAACGCTCACGGAAACGCCTTTATCACTTCGCTAACAACGGCCTCCTGAATTTTGGCTTGTAGATCTTGGGAATCGCTTTCAAGGCTCGCATGTAGTTCTGCTTGCCGTTGGGTGAGCTCCTTCCGGAAACGTTGCATTATCTCATGTTTCTCTAGCTTCCAAGCATCATGCTCCTTCGGAAACCGTTTACCAAGGTCTAAACGCATCAAGGTCTCTACAGAACTGTCATCGAGGTCCTCGGAGAGACGCCACACAACATCCTCGCCACTGAAATGTAATTTCAATGACGTAATATTCAGAATGAATCGAGACACCTACAGAAGCAAGCGAACCTGTGAATCACTCTGATGACTATACGTAAAGGGTTCAACCAATGTCTTTGCTGGTCTAAACTTGGCTGTCATGAAACCCTGTACAGTTTCTCCATAGAGTAGCCTCGGAGATAAGGCCTTGGGGTCGAAGTCCATCTTAGGTTTTACGGGTTGATCGGCCAGAAGTACAGAGCTCAGCTTGCAATGAAAAAACCGGCTCAGCGAGAGAAAGGTGAAGCCAAAGAAAAGGCTGTACCGTGAATCCAGGTCGGGTGGTGACATTCTCCTCTTGGTCGTTGGTCTTGGCTACCTCAAAGTAATAGAGCCGCTCTGATTCATCGTTGTCGGAATGATTAGACACCGTGTCGTCATCTTCGTCTTCCCACACAATGGCCCGTGTATGTTCCGCCGAGAGAAGACAGATGAGTTGGTCACAAAGTTTGGTGAGGTAGCTGCACGTGTTCATCAGCGTTGGGACCAACATGACGAAAGAGAAAATCATACCGCATGAACGTAATCCTATTACGCTGGACGGTAGAGACAGCTTGGTCATTCCATGTTGTGTCTTCAGGCCAATACAATATATACGCTTGTTCATCGGTGGCCGACACAAATGAGCGTACGACATATAGTCCAGATCTGAGTATAGGTTCTACACCCATCGTTGTATAGCCCTTCTGCTGGGTGAGCAATTTCCTTGCCCTGCGCACAAGAATATCAGCTTAGTTAGATAAGAAAAAGAAATTCGTACGTCTTGTCATCCACGGCTTGAATCTCACGAAGAAATCGCACAATCTCCTCTTTCGAACCATAAACTCCAATCGGCTTGAACGAAAAGTTGTCAAGTATCCTGAAATTGACCTTTGTGATAGAGGAATAAGCGCCTGGAGAGAGAGAGTTGATGAACGCTTGAAGAGACTCCTGAGCAATGACGATCTTATCGACTAGGAATATCATAAATACGATGGAGGAACAGATAGCATGGTAGAATTACCAAGGCCGCTGCTTCCTTGTTCCATAATCAAATCGAGAAGGCGAAACATGCCCCTGACGGGACAAGACGGGTCTCCGAGCGGAGGCTGTGGTTGCTGCGTTTGTACTTGATGTCCCTTTTCGATCGCGGAAGTTTTCCTCGGTGCTAGGGCCGTGACTGCCCGTAAGCCTTTCACGCGAATAATGGGCTGTGAACTCTCCCTACCGTTTTCTAGACTTTCAGGGTGGGAAAAAGAAAGGTGAGGGTGGGTCGACTCTGCGACCTGCGGTGGCACGGCGAGAAGGTCAGGAGCTGCAGGTAAGAGTGGCAGAAATAAGTCGCTGAGATAATCAGATAGCAGTGAAACGACTCGCCCTCCCAGAGGGTTGCCTCACTTTCGGCAGTAGGAGTCCCAGGTAACGACATGAACTCGTCGGAGTCGGCAGCGCTGTTAACGGAAGATTCTGACATAGCCTTGGACTGGGACTCGCTGTGAGACTTAAATATGACATTACAAAGGACATATTACAAGTGAGATGACATCGGACGAGCCAATGCGTAGTTGGGAATCCCACGACGCTGCATCGATCATGTCAGAATTTATGTTCTGGTGACATCGGTAATATATCTCACGACGTGTGCCGTCCGGGAATCCAGTATTGGACATAACAGCTTCGCCGTTGGCCCTGCCTTGATGGAGAGGGAGAAGGCGCTGGAAGGAATGCCCACCGCTGTCAGGTGGGCTGGAAGGTGTTGTATACATGATGGGTCTGAAGAATAGAGATTTGAAACGGAGAAAAGAAGAGCCTGTGAAGTTGCGCTAGGGGTAAAGACGGGCTGATAGAAGATACCCATTTTATGTGAACGCCGAGCACGAGACCGCAATGCTACCTCCTCACCGACAGCGGTGGCAAACCTGGCGCTAAGCCCAAGCCTGGCGCTAAGCAGCTGCTACCCAAACAAAGGGGTGCTGCGGTCCAGAGATCCCGTAATCCGTGCCTTAATCACGGTGATAAAAGTGAAGTGGTCCCCTCTCCGTCGTTGCCTTCCTCGTTAACGTTACAGGGTTGTGAATATATATGGAGAGAGCCAACCGATTGGAGACAGGAATCCTAAAGCGCAGTACGCAGTATGATAGTCGGGAAGCGTTAAATGAAATATGTAACATCGAATAAGAGGTGATCTCGGAGATCGCGTGCCAGATAACAGTTCGTCAAAATGATTATCTCATCGGGTTTTCACGTTGTGTCTTGTCTGGGATAGCAGAGGACCTACCAGTTATCGTTCTCGGCAATGACGTCAGAATCGGAGATTATTGGGTATTAGGGACTGCATTAGGGTGGTGCGGGGTTCACCAATCAGCTGATTGGAATCTAAGCTACATCTGATTAGGCCAAGATAAGACGTGACGTGAAAACGTGAAACCAAATACTGTCACTTTTATGGCGTTTAACACCGCGACACGTAAGCACCCACGTGCATGTTCAAGCTGTTCGAACTCCGGGACCGAAAAGCGGCACGGTTTCAGGTGGAAGCCGAACTCAGACAAACGTATATTTATTACTATAATACCTGCCATCCAAGCGAGTATCGTACACTGAGACACAGAGACATGGCACGAGAAGATAGACATTCGAGGATGAACGAGAACGGTGATTTACCACTACACAGCACACCTCGCGTAATGTTGGCTCTTTCCCTGCGCGACCTCTGCAGGGACGGCAGACCTGACAATCAGTGTACGACACCCATAACAGAAATGTCTTGAGAAATTTCCGCTGGATCATCAGAAATCCTCTACATCAAAAACGAGTACTCACGTGTTGCACCCAGGAGATATGCACTACAAACGGCAGTCAGTTTACAGCGCTACTGTAAGTGTCTGGTTGTGTCTTGCTTACGGATATAAAGTTGCACCCGGAAATCTTTTCGCAAGGTGTGTTGCACGCTACAAACACGTCGTCGCTTCTCGTCGCCCTCGATGATCAAATAGAACCCTGAACTTACTTGGGCAATACTTCCAGCCCTGCTGCTGGACCAGATGCGCCATCTCCGAAGTGCCATCACATGAATGCTCCGGCCCATCGGAGACGATCTCTTGTTGGCATTCCTTGCACCAGACATAGTTACAGCCCTCGATTGGACATTTCAAATTCTTTGCCTCGTTGAACTCCTCTCTGTCGAAGAAACTCGAGCGGCTACACCTGTCCCAAGCAGCGTGTCCGGAAGCGTGAGAAAGTGTTCCAAAGAAAGGAGTCGCGTCGTTTTCCTCACCTGTGGCACCGCAAGTAAACGAACAGCTCTCCCATTTCCATCTCGACCCAAGTCTCGAACTGTTCCTCCGTGACACCGACATCGAGAACCATCTCCCGCGTAATCTCTACGAAAAAAAAAAAAATCCGACTCGTCAAAAGATGACTACCTATCCAATACAGCTCACACTCACTTCCGATTGATTCCGAGTTGTTCCCCGGCTCGGCCGTACACGTTGGACACAGAACAGGGAACCGGCGAGATTCTATCTGCGACACGACGAACCCACGGACGCAATCCCTGCAAAACAGGTGTCCGCATCGCTCAACGCGCGCAATCGATTCTTCTGGAAGGGTGTCCATGCACACTCCGCAGTCAAACACGCGCTGCGCAGCAGCCGCGAGCTCTGCGCGTTCCGCAGCCAACCAGCGATCTTCTTCGTCGAACTGGAGCTGTAAGAGGGCAGCGAATTCTCGGTTTGACAAGGGCGCATCCGCATCCGCATCTGCCAGCGAAGACCAGGGCGAGGCACTCTGAATAGAAAATCAGATGATAATAAATATCAGTTGAAATCACAAATTGGCGTAAAACCTTGATGAACTCGCCGATGATGTCGACCACAACTTCGGATTGAACGTCGGATCCAATTCCCAAACCGGTGATTTGGTTACTGTGTCGGTAGGGGAAGATGCAGCAAGGTTGAGCCTCTGGTCCAACTGGGGTATCATCCATGCCATCGTATCGGATTGTCGGGATGAGGGTTCTAGCGACGTAGGTTCGTGTCTAGTTACGCTGTAGGTGCGTATATAAGGGTACACAAGTACATCGTTCAAAAACATGCGGTGCTGTCACCTGGTCAGCGGATAACCGCCCTGCCAGCATATTAGGGCATAGCCCGTACAGCCCTAGCATACCCCGTTTCAATCATTGCCATTAATACGCCGCTGCATGCATCACAACATCGAGGGTCACAAGTATCACGGAATCACGAACATGCGTAAACGAAACATGCCCTCGCACTTCCCTATAATCACAATGCTTCACAGACCCAGACGCTCATGTCATACTCACGCTGCGGGAAACGGAAGCCTTGCACAAAAAGAGATCGTCTGGTCGATCCAATCAGAATGATGAAGCTTACCCAGTTACATGCCGTTTGTGATCTCACACGGGGGATATGAAATATGGCTAGCTGCGGACAGCTACGGAAAAGGCTGAGAATCTCAAGGGGCGACTATACCATATCTATGGCTGCTAGCATAGTTAAACATGACCAAAATGGGAAGGGGCGCAATAGCCGCAAATGTAGACGAACTCGCGCGCGGTGACCGACACCAACGGCAACCAAGTGATCGTGGAGGGTCCTATATATATATCTACAGCCCCTGAAAGCGTAAGGACGACGGCGTCTTTGCTAAATTCAAGTACTACTTTCCTAGAGGCAGAAACAGTCGGTCAGCCCCAGTGAGCGTGAAATGACGTTGATGATTAGAGCGTCTGTAGGGATTAGAAGCTCTTCGGATAATTCTTGTGATAGGCGCGCTCACTAAAGCTGCGGCTCTTGTAGAACCATGCCCTCATGGAAAATGGAAGGATACAACGGACGGCATATGACGGATGAATGGGTGTGTCAGTTCATCTAGATTGCGGGGGCCGATCTGATGCCCCTCTGACGGCTCTCGATCGCGCGTGTACAACACCAGAAGAAATAGGCGCTTCAAATAATGTGTTCCAGAAGGATGCCTACAGGCTCAGTAAAACGTCCTGATCTGCGCCTCTACCTCCTCAGGAGTCATCTTGATGTCTATGGAGAGATGAGATGCTCCTGTTCTACAGGAAAAAAGAAATAACCAAACGTACATTTAGATGGATCTGCAAAGGTGTACTCAGCGCAACGCCAAGGAGAGACAGAGACAATACTCACTCTTGCTGAATTCCTTCTCCCGCATCTTCTGCGTGAATCGTTGGAAACTCGGCACGACGAGTCTGACAACCTCATCCTCGAGCAACTCGCGTTGTCCCTCGTCATCCTCCAGTACTCGCGCGAGCTGATGCCTCTCCTTCGTTTCCTCCAGTAGGTCGAAGAATCGTGTAAACTTTTCTTTGGCCGCAGCCTTGACGCCGCCACTGGACTTTTCTTTGTCATCAGCGAGTGCTTGTACAAGAGGAGAGAAGTTAGAGTCAAAGTAGCCAGCTTTGGCCATACGGAAGCTCGAGTTGATCGCTTCCTGTGTCGGCCGCGAAAGGATTTCAATGACGGATGAGCGCTGTTTTAGGAGTTTGTCGGAAAGATAAGCGGAATTATTCAGTAAGAAAACCGAGCCAAACGCAGGACGTCTTTGCATCCGTGAAAGCGACACGAGACTTGCTACGAGTGTTGTCACAACGTCATCTGTGGTTGGAGAAAGTTAAACAGGCAGCCAGGAACAGAAACGATGGGCATACATGTATAATGTTCGATGAGAACACGCTCAGTAACAGATTTCCCTTGATTGGGTTTTGCCTGAACACCGTCGCCCATCTTCCAATTCCCATCACCTAGTAGCATTAATATAGGCCCGACGGCGTCGCGGACCTGTATCAAC
>QFEA01005196.1:0-10230 GCA_003315975.1 Lactifluus echinatus
AATGGGGTGTCCCCCTAAATATTGTGAATTTCAAACGCGTGCCAAGGCCACTGGCAGAAGCTGCCTTGAGATAAGAGATCGATTTGTGTGATTGACAGAAAAGGTTTGGCATTTGCTGTCCTCTATATAGGGCATGTCGAGCTGAACAACGATATTGGCTATTCTACACCCCTGAGGTTAAAATGATAAACTAATTTATCTCCGTCCGTTTGATGGCCCATCATTGACTACACTCATGCCGCTGCAACACTATCCCAATCACGATACTTCTTGAGACGTTTGAGGTGGTTGTATCTAGCATCGAGGAACTTCTCGTAGACTTGCTCACAGGTAGCTTGCAGATCATCGCATGCTTGAACCGAGATTTTGCCCGTTAATGGCGACAATGACCCCCGCAAGCCACGCAACCTTCTCACTTGCAGATTGACAAGAGCTGAGCCACTTCTTGAGAAGGCCTTTGAAGATAGCGTCATCCCAGATCCCCGGTATGATGTACCCCTTAGAGAGATGTCTAGATAATGTGTCGAGCAGCAGCGCAACTGCCGGGTTTCGAGTTCTCCCTTCGTAGCGGTTTAAGATATGGAACAAGGGCCCATACAAATATGATGCGAGGTCATCGACAGCGGTATGCACACGGAAGTTTCCAGTTGATAAAGCAATAGGGATGCGTAAGGACATGAAGGGCAGTGTGCCCTGAGTACTTCAAAACGTTAGGGATAGATGAGAGGATGAAACCCTCCGGAACCTACCGCTAGTTCACAAGTCCTCAAAGGATGTTCCTTCCACCACTCGATCGCATAAATCTCCGTCGACTAGAAGAGGAAACCGACTGCGGTTGCACACAGCTTCAAGGAAGGGACATGTTTCCATTGTTGATGTCCCGATGTAACACACCACCGCAAAACAGATTCCAGGGGCCTGTCTCAGTGAAAAGTTTAAGGCCAAAGTCACGAATGAAAGAGATATCGCTCACCGATGACGGCATGGAGTATTGTCTCCAAAAACCCCTTGTCGAAGGTATGCTTTCCTCACAATCGAAGCCTAGCAGCGACTGCCCTTCTAAGAAAGTTGCACTCCGGACAAGATGACTTGTGGAGCCATGACGGTCCTCGGGCGCAGAGACAGAGAAACCAACTACATCGGCGATGCCAAACTGACCAACTAACTTAGAAAATAACGGGCCTTCGGGTGTACGTCTCTCGAACGGGTACGAAGTCTTGTACACTATATAACCTGGTCAAGTCTTCAGCAAGCGTGAGGGTTCGGTCCTGCAGGTTGTCTAGAGAGGGTGTCGTGCCTGTTATATGCAAGGGGTGTTAATCAATTTCGAAAAACGAAAGGAGCACAGGCCCACCCTCCAAGCTGTAAACAATCGTAGCACGGCTGTCACGTATGTAAAGCTGGCGCGCCATCCCGTAGTTGCGGCCATTTATGCAAAACACGCCTATGGAGCATGTCGGCGTCACGTCTAAGCCGAAGTCTGCTTTGCCTTGAGATACCAGCCATATGCCGGACCACGGCTTGGGACCCTTCTTGTGTCTTGAGTGAGAGACAGCGGACCAGAAGGAGATAACCCGGAGCGGTGGAATACAAAGAAGTAAACTTCCAGATCTTTGTGGGTTAAACTAATGACAGTGACGAAGGAGTAGTGAGCATACGTCGCTGATTGCTTGACTGGATCGGAAATGTTGCTCTTGACTTCGATGATGATTTCAATCTCTGCCCAGGAGAGTTTCTTTTCAACAGCCAGTGGGTCGTGCAGAACTCCGACACGATCTGGCTTCAAAGATTTGATAGAATCATAAGCTTCGAACATCTCCCCCGCATAACGACAGAACTGCAGACATTCGAGATATCGTGACGAGGAGGGTAGGGATTCATTGGTAACACAGACAATATTGTTTCGAGCAGGTGTACGAACGAGCCGTACGAGCGCGCTTCCTTAAAATCACCCGGAGGGGAACTGTGGGACGCTGTCCGATGGTCGTCACAGAGAAATGTGACATCGGTGATGTTGTGTTGCTGTTGCTGCTCCATACGGTCTGCACGCTGTCCGGGTCTGCGTAGAAGACTGCTCCCTCAGAGATTCGAAAGTTGCACTCTTGAGTTCGTTCTCAAGCCGTACTTTCATTTCGAATTCTTTCTTCTCGCTCGGTTCCTGTCTGCTTGGTGGTAGAGCTGGCGGACGATTCCCGACAGAAATGTTGTTGGAGGATTGGCATCAAGGTCATATGAGACTCTGGGAAGCGATGAAGAGGAGCCAGCAGAAAGAGTATGAGCTGTACACTATGCACAACACACACACGCGGCTCGCGGCCCCTTATACCAAACGACAGATCTCGGACATCCAGCCTCCGCCTCCGCATGGCCGTTGACCTACTTATATACTAGAACAGTCTTTCCTTTTATCCCTATTTCTGCCAAGGACTGATCGGTAGCATTCGTATTCCCTCGTTACTAATTCTTATTCAGTTCTTTGGAGTCACATAGCACATAGGACGAAGTATCTACATGACCGCGTTTCCCGACTTGAACCGGTACCGGTGGAAATAACGATAGCTACATTTGACCGACTCATGGCACCACCAACGCCAGACGTTTGACATTTCCCCATTTTCCAAGCGACGGCCGGGCTCTGGGTCACGCAATAGCAGGAATGTCGACGTCGAGTTGAAGAGGAGGATGTTTGAAGGAAGCTGGCCAGGGGGGGGTTGGGCCAGAATGGCCTCGGCACAGTTTGATCAGGGACTTACTCTTCCCACTATTAATATGGGAACCAGCGCCCAATTAATATATGTAGCAGAGGTTCGTATACCTGATAGTCGATTACTGTGTACTTCCGGACTCACAAGCGCGCTACAGTACTGAAGCACACCATTAGATCTCCGACGACACCAACTATTGACAAGTCAGGCCCTCAGGCCTCAGCCACAGCCACAGCCATGGCACAAGTTGCATTGGAAACGGGTGCGAGGCCACCATCCGAGTTTGCAACCCACGAGATGCGTATAACTCAGGGTGGCAAGATCCAAGCATGGGTGAAATTCGCTCTCAAATTTTTCGAGGTATGTAAGTTCAATCAATTTCAAAGTGATCAGGTTTGTAAAATCAAGGGCGTTCAGGAGAACGAGGAAAAAGCTTTGGTATTGCATACCCTCCCCGCAACGGAGAAGGGTCAGTCCAAAGAAAAAAAAAAGGCGGAAGCCGCTGCGGATGACAATGATGAGCGAACCGACACGGTGAAAGAGGCTAACAGTAAAAAGATCCCGCCATCTACCACTACCATCCCACGTCTGATCTCCGTCGTGGAGATCATTAAAAGAGAGTACCTGGCTGTGATAGATGCAAAAGGAGCACCAAATATCGTGGGTTTATATCAGTACAATGAGATGGGCTGCCTGGAGGCGGAAGATGAAGGGGAACAAAGTGTGGGAGATCGGGCCAAGATGATCACTGAGGCACTGGTTGGGACGAAAAAGTAAGCACAAGCACGCGTTTACCCGGGCGGCTCGATACTAATTAATGGCAGCGTGGTGATAAAAAAAACCCCATACATGAAGATAACGTTGTGTCGGAAGGAGCTTGCTGGGATGAAAGATCGCGGTGCGACGTGAGTGCCGAGAACAAAAGTCACGTTCACCGAAACACTAATGAGATAACAGACCACAGAGGCCACTGAAGAGGAAGTTAACGAAATCTGCGAAGAGACGACTGAAGCAGCGGGGTCAGGCTGGAGAAAGAGTCGGAGAATGGAACGCGGGAATAGCCGACGAGGGGCAGTGTGAGACGACGACGGGTTGAGCGAGCGTTTGAGCGCAGTGACAGGGCTCCAAAGGCGTACGCAGGCTGGACACACCTCCTTTTTTTTCATTTTCGCAGTATTGCATCCACAGTAGACACACGACGCCCTGTAGAGCGCGCCACGACCGGTGGTTTCTTTCGCTTTTCGGGGAGAGGTTGAACTTGACGTTCTTTCATATAAACCCGAATTCGAATCGGTGTCGAATCGAATTGTCACTAAAGTAGCAGTCGCCCTCTCATGCCTCGTCGCGCTGCCGCCCTCGCCACTCCTGCCGCTTCCACTCCCCTCACCGATGGCACCCACGTCCAACAACAAGATGACCCCTTTGCCGCAGAGGTCTCCCTCCTCAGGCGCCAGTGGAAATGGGCTGCATTCAGCCAGTTCTTCTACACCTTTGCCAGTCTCTTTGCTATGTCTGACGTTTCTCTTACCGTACGCCGCTTCTTTTTTCCTCTCTCCACATCTTTTTCGTGTCTCGCCCCTCCCTTTTCGTGTCATATCTGTCGCTCAACACATACCTACCTTTCTCTAGGACATCGAGGATGATTTGACGCGGTCTACCTCCATCGTCATTCATCGTGTAATACATCGTTTGCTCGTAACCGCAACCCAGGATCGAAAACTCTCGTGCGTCTTGTGCGCTTTTTCTCCACATCGCGCCCCTTTATCTAGCGCCACCTCAGGCTCGAGAACTGGCAAACAGCTCTGCGCAAACAGTATAAGAAACGTGATCCTCATCTCAACCCCATTGGTCTCGAACCAGTCGTCCAACTCCCTACTCCGGGACCAGATTCGCCTCCGGGCCCCGACGACGAGGAAGAACCGAAGACCGAGTCGGTATCGACCCCTGGCCCTTCCTCAGATCTGGATGTGCCCAAAGCCGACCCTACGGCAATTAGTGACCATGAAGCTACGCACGCCCATTCGCGGGAGTCTTCTACCGACGTCAAACTCGATAAGATGAAAGTAGAGTCCACGGGAAATGAAGACGCTACCTTTCCTGAGCCCCAGGAGGAGAGCAAAGACTGGCTTACTCTCCCGATGCTCGTGAAACTCGACTCGCTACATCTGTTAACCGAGTGGCAGTTCCATAACGTGAACCGTCTTAGGACAATCATGAAGGATGACGACGAGACCGCTCAGTGGGCATGTATGCGTCTCCTTTGGCCCTCTCATATGCTCATAGAACCGATCCTATAGCGAATTGAACCAATTGGCTATGATGCCAAAGCAAATGCCTATTGGTTCATTGGGCGTATGTCGCATCCAGCGCATTGTTGTGTACCCACTGACATGACGAATTGTCTACCAGCAGACCGCCTCTGGATCCAGCGCTCTGCCCCGAAACCACCACGCAGTCTGAAGCGCAAGCGTGCACCAAAGCCCAAACCTAGACGCCCCGTCGTTCTCGACGATGATTCGGACGCACCGCCAACACCTAAAAAGCGCAAGACTGCACCCTCCGTGGGTCGGAACATCATCAAAATCCCCGCAGCCACTCCTAGAACGCCCGCTCGTGCCTCGCGTACCCGCCGAGCCCCATCTTCGCCCGAAGACCTAGGTCCCATAGCCAATCGAGGCCCGCGCGCAGCAAAAATGCAGGCTAGTGCCAAGCTGAGCGCCCAGGCCAAAGAACTTGCAGAACTGCAGCGACAAGCAGCGCTGGAGGCCCGCCGCTCGGGCAAACGTGTCGTATCACCGTCACCATCTCGGAAAAGTAGCCCAGCTCGCCCTATGGGCACGCGTATGAGCGCACGTCTGCGGGGTGTGACTCAAGTTGATGAAGAATGGCAGGAGATCCCGGATGAGTGGCTCAAGGAGGGCAATGAAACGGAGGAGGACAGTGGCGCTTCTGGGACTGAGCGATTAGACAAGGATGACGATGGGGTGGCAGAAGTGGGCCCCAGTAGTGATCCTGGCCCCAGACCAGAGCCAGGGTTCGAACTCGACGCAGTGCCTGATGCGGACACGGATACCCACCGAGCGAAGACGGGCCTCGAGAGTGACGATGACGTTGTCAGCGAGTTGACGGAGCTGTCGGAGAATTCACCATCTGCGAGCGTCGTCACGACTCCTTCAAAATCAAGGAAGACTGCCAAAAAGAGTAGTAGTGGCAGCCGCAAAAAGTCGAGCCGATCTAAGCGTCAAACTTTGTCCTTCGATGACTCCTCTGTGCAACCTCCTGTAGAGCCTGAGGAGGAAGAGGTTGAGCCAGTGTGGCGTCCGCCAGATGACTTTATCGAATGGGAGACGGTACGTATTCTTACCTTTGGTGGTTCTGCCAGCGAGTTTTGGTGACGAACTTGGTGTACAGATATGTGTTACCTTGTACGAATGGGAGCACATTTGTGAACGTTTCGAGGGTGCTACGCATTACGCGGAGAAAGCCTTGTACAAACTGCTTTCACAGCACTTAGTGCCCGCGATAACGGCTGAACTCCGGGTATGTAAAGATATCTTTGTGAATATTAGGTCTGACTGAATGACAAAAGGAGACGCAACGTAAACGCCAGATGGAGGAAGCAGTCTCGCAACGTAAACGTTCCTCGCGGCTTGCCATTAAAGAAAGTGAAAAGGAGGAAGCCCGACTGGCAGCGGTCAGGAAGGCTGAGGAGGAGGAGAAACTGAGCCGCGTGCGGAGGTTGGAAGCTAGACAGAAGAGGGAGGAAGAGGAGCGGCTGAAAAGGGAGGCTGCTCGCGAGAAGCGACGGCTTGATCGGGAGGAGCGGGAGCGGAAGGCTCAGGAAGCTGTGGAAGAACCGTGGGTAATATCTTTGGGATTGCCCGCACTAGTGGCTGACTGGTAGCGTCACCTTTCAGGAATAATGCGAGCTCGTCAATTGACGTCGTTGTAGATGATCCATCGCTAACGCCATTATCTCGCAAAACCCCCGCTAAGGCTCTCAAAGCCAAGCCTGGACGACCAAGAACGAAAGGCGTTATTCCACAAACGAATTCGACTTCGGCTAGTGGTACAGCAAGTGGCTCGCGAACGCCTGTGGGCGATGACTGGATATTAGATTGCGAGATTTGTCATCAGACCGGTGTCAACAAGGTCAATGAGTCTGCACAGAATTGGGATACTACGACAGGACATAACCGCTCACATACATTTCAGGACGATGGTACACCGTTGTTATGCTGCGGCAAGTGTTCAAAATGGCAGCACATCGTTTGCCATGACATGGCGGATCGCAAATCAGGACGCCCGAAGCGTGATTGGGACGCAGAAGAGTTTGTCTGCCGCGCTTGTCAACGCCGTAGCAGTTCTGTGAATGGCAAACAAGTCCCCAATGGCTCTGTAGTATCCTCACACGACCTTGGCCGAACGCCTAGTCCATACCACCATCAATACCACCATCAACCTGGCTACTCTGGACAGATGCCATATGGTTCAAATTACCCTTCACACCACTCTCGATCGTCATATCACCAGCAACACGCGGCCATAACATTCACGCACTATCAACCTCAGCAGCGCGGTTTCTCGACCAGCACCACCCATCCCCATTCGTCGCATGCACAACAAATACCTCAAGGACCAACGTACACCCCACCTCATTACAGCAGGCTCGGGACGACGACGACCGTAACGACGCCTTCCAAGCTGCCGCAACACCCTCAGACTCAGGTGAGTAAACGAAACCGCCGTTTAGAGTCGAGTTGACAAACACTAGTTGACGAAATTCAAACAGTGTCCTCCTCTTCATCCACATGCGTACCCGAACGGCAACACCAGCTGGTCCTCGACACCGGCCTCCCCGATACAATCAGGTGCTGCCAGTTGGTCCGCGCACGCGCAGACTGGCTATGCCACGACCACAGCGACTGCGACGGCCGCGGCGTCATTCAACTCGAGCGCGGAGCGCTCTTCGATGGTGCCCGGCGTGTCTGCTACTACTAGCACGACTCCGGCACAAGCAGCACAAAATGGGAGCCCGGCCACGGATGCGGCCACCCAGTCGCAGCCGTGGCGAGGAAACCCCTACATAACTGCCGCTAGCAGCGGTATTGGTACCGGGGCTTCATACTATTCACCCAGTTCGCAGTCGCAACCTCCACCACAATATAGAGCTCCCTAGCGTTTAAAGTATGGACGGATTTCTCTATTGTCAGTGTGTGTATGTGTGCACTATGCGAAGTTACGCATATACACATACCGTACATGGGACATTTTTGTAGCGTTCTACTCCGTTGTTTTTCTTCTTTTGTTGGTTCGTGTATTACACAAGTTGTAGTTACCTCCCCCCTCTCTTATACTGTAGTTTTTGTTTGTAATCGCTCTGCGTTGGAGTCAGGCCTTCTTTTTCCACGGAAATTACTATCTGTGAAGGCCGCCGGCGCCGTGGTGGACTGACTATTCCTCGTCTGCCTACTTTCAAACCAAGTCAAGCACTTTTGAGGAATCCCACTGTGAGGGAATAAACCCAATGGTATCGAGAATGCGGCAGAGTACAAAAGAGCTCGAACGTGGAATAAGTAACAGAGCTTTTGATCATGGAAGGCAGACCGACGATGCATGGGCGGGAGGGCGATGGTGTGGATGGACATGCTACCGGATGTGTTCGTATATCTTGAACTGAGAATTAACAAACGGAAACGGATCGTCCCATGGCGCTTGGTCCCTGGGAAGTAGCATAGTCAGTCGCCGCGTCCCCAAGTCTAGTCATTTCGTTTGCGCCTGGCACAGCGTCGCAACGACCAAATCAATCGTCACACACTCACTCGGTAGGACCTAATATCCGCATGCCGCGGACGTGCGTGTCTTTGCCGTTCATGTGGTTCGCGAGGACGATGACTTGGAGGATGTACGCGTGTATCGGTTTGCTAGGGGAAAAAAAGTCGTTCTCATTCAAACAAAATTCGTGCGTGTAGGAAAGGGGGAAAGGGCACGCACAAGGTCTCGCCATCGTCAGACGGTTCGGCGGAGACGTCGAACGTGATCCAACCGTCGGGTCGGTCGAGCGTCACCGCGCGTACTTCTTGCAGGTCGCCCGGGCTCGTGCCCGCGCGCACAGAGAGCGCCGCAGGCGTGTACGAGTCATCATGCTTGAAGCTGAGGAAGATGCTGAGTTTCTGGCAAGAGCGAAAAGAAAAAGTCCGTATCTGGTTCAACAGGGGAGGGCGCGGGGGGGGGGCGCACCTGGACTGCCATCTTTCTCGGAAATTCGACGGTGATAAAGTGCGGTTGGGGGCCATCGGAGCTAAGAGCAAAGTATCAAAAAGAAGGTTGGTAACGAGAGTGTGTGTCGGCTCTCGGCTCACTGCCAGAACGTGTCTGGGTCTGTATCCTGCAGGCACTCGGGTCCGAAACCGAACTTGAAAGAGGAGACGGACCACTTGGCGAGATGGCCAATGTCCGGCCACGGATAGACCGGTGGTCTCTTCACTGAAACGACACGAAAAAATAAGAGATGAACGACTTGTCGGAGAATTTACGCACGTGGGTGAACGAGAAAACCGCCTTCGGCGGGGACTGGTTGGGCATCGGGGGTCAAGGAGCCAACTGGTGCGCTTGAGCTCATCTCGCGCGGTATCGGGATAGATAGAGGATGTGCTGTTGCTAGTTGTTAAATCAGCGCGACGAGGTCAAGACGCGAGACGCACCTTTGAACGCGAAGCGTGAGCCCGAAGTGTGCTGGAACTTACTCAGATTGCAAGGTCTATCATGGCTATGAACGGCCTTCCTCTCGACGACTACAAGCGTTATGGCAGGCAGATGATCCTTGACGGCATCGGGTTACCAGGCACGTCGCACGTCGGTTCATAGACCCACTCATATATCATGATCATGTATATATATTTTATATTTACTGACTGCAGGCCAGCTTAAACTGCAGCAGGCCGCTGTAGTCGTCGTTGGTGCTGGGGGACTAGGTTGTCCGGCTCTGCAATATCTCGCTGCTGCAGGTGTCGGCAAGTCACGTCACTACTGACTGACTATACCCCCATTTACCCATTTTCGCAAGGCCGAATAGGTATCATCGACCACGACGTTGTCGAACTATCGAACCTTCAACGCCAGACGCTGCACACAGAATCTAGGCTAGGAACGCCCAAAGCAGAGTCTGCCGCCTTTGCTCTCAAAGAGTTCTGTCGTGATTCTCCACCCCTCTCCCACCGCTCGTGCAGTTGGGACCTACCTAACATTCCTATATTGTCTTTATAGGATCAACTCGCGCCTCCGCGTCGAATCCATCACAGATGCGCTCGTCCCTGCAAACGCCCGCGCGCTCCTGGATCCGTACGACGTGATTATGGATTGTACCGACAACCCAGCGAGCCGGTACCTGCTCTCCGACACGGCTGTCCTGCTGGGGAAGCCGCTCGTGAGCGGCGCAGCGCAGCGGTTCGACGGCCAGCTTTGCACGTACAACTTGGGGCCTGACGGGCCCTGCTACCGCTGCCTCTTCCCGAAGCCGCCTTCT
>QFEA01005225.1:5692-45365 GCA_003315975.1 Lactifluus echinatus
GACTCGATCAACTATCTCTGGATACCAGGTAGTGGACACTCCGTAATTCACATAGATAACAACTGAAGAGAATGGAAAGGTTCTGTTTTCAAGGAATAATGGGGATGTTATCTTGCAAGCACGCCTCCCAGGGGATTCCAAACGGTTACAACTCATTCCGCGGTCCACATTGAACGGTGACTTTCCAAGACACTTTGTTGATGATTATGTCCACTGGCTCGACCTGAGCAATGGGGAGGTTGAATTCCGCCCAGCCCAATCTCCCTGGACGTCAGATGCTTCTAATTGGCGACTCTACATTTTCAAATTTCACTCTCGACCCTGTGCTTTTCGTAAAAAATCCGGTCATGATGACCCTGATATACATCTTGTCGATATTCGCTCAAGCACCGTAACTATGGTTTCCAACTTGCTCTCGCCATTAGAATCACCGGAACATATCATCGTTACGCATGCCGGCCATGTGCTAGAAACTTCCCTCCCTCGACTGCACCTCGTGTTCTTTATTAATCAAAGTTCGGAGCTTGAGTGTCGAAGCATCCCAGGCTATGTTGTTGACAAGAGGCAATCATGTGGGACGATGTTTGGCTTGAAGAACAAACTTGTCTTGTGCCCCAGCGTTTCCAGTCCGGCAGGGTCTCTTCATCGAAGGCGGGTTATCATTCCACAAGGAAATGTTTCCTTCACGATGAACGGAAACTTCACCAGCATTTCTATCGACACTGTCGCACAAAAAGATGTTCGTTGGCATGAATATCTGGTCGATACTGACCTTGGGTGCCTTACCGGTCATGCGAGTTTAAACAGCAAACTGTTCAAATGCTATTTGCATGCCCTGACTAGTCACTGTCTTCCCGACCCATTACTCGGGCACACTGGGACTGAAGAGGCTCTTTACACATTACGAAGTGCAACATGCCGGTCATTCCAAAGACTCAACCGTCAAGAGTTCATACTTCTAGAATTGATTAGTAACCTGTCCCCGGACAAAGTATACTATCCACATCACCTACAGTCGATGGCTACTGTAAGGTGGAACCACCTCCCGGCACTATCACAACACCACGGGTTTTACCCAGCCGTGTGCGTCATTATTGACCATGCACGTGCAATGGAGGCCCTCTACACATCACCGACCGTCTTCGAGCTTCCTGGTCGCACCCAATTGTTGCTCGACCAGACAGCCTACCGTAACAATGTGTACTACCCCCAAGACTTGGAGAACTGGAACGCAAAACTAACACCATCTTCTGGCGACACGGAGTATAAAGCAAGGGATACAGTTGATGCGGGGCCCGCTCATCTCGCGGCCTACCAAATGTCGTGGTCTATATGGAATGCCCAGCCTTCCCTGGATAGTAGATGGCTGAGACCTTGGGATGAACTGTGTTCATGGGGCTCACTTGGTCCTGCTGATG
Source organism: Lactifluus echinatus (assembly GCA_003315975.1). Lineage (NCBI taxonomy): Eukaryota > Fungi > Basidiomycota > Agaricomycetes > Russulales > Russulaceae > Lactifluus > Lactifluus echinatus. The sequence continues at coordinate 7,111 of QFEA01005225.1, forward strand.
GCGGGGTCTCACTACGGTACAGCCGGTACTGGCTTGACTTTGATGCCAAGCGAGATTGGCTTGCCATTTACAACCTCTGCCGCACAGCGGCAATTGGTGACCCTGAGGGCTCAAGGACGAGGTTCAAGTTAGCCTTCAGTCTTTCTGCAGCAAGCTATAGCCAATCCAAATATGCGAATGTGGTCCCTCTCATTTTGATCTTTGCCACGGACAAACGCTTTCAGGGTCTCGCGTCCCCTCCACATTCTCACTATGACCTTTCAGATGGCCTCTATCCTGATTTCACACGTCTTAAGAATTTAATACTTACTTTCACACGCTCCATGTATAGGACCCCTGCACAATATCAGCAAACTTGGACACTGATGAATGACGAATATAACAGGACCATCGACACAGAATCGTCGACGGCAGCACGGTCAAAAATAGATCAGTGGCCGAGCTACAACTTCACTCTGAATATTCGGGATGATTGGTTTAACAAAACCGACTGCGAGCACCGTGTTTGGAACAACCTCCAGTCAATCTCTCGGAACATCGAGCTTCGAGAACATATACTACAATTACAGGAAATTCTGAAATTCTACGGAAATGTTACCCTTCCCAGCCCCTTCCAATATGTTTTCACGCCATGCTTCGCTATCAGTACCCCAACGGCTCCACTGCACTCAATTAGTGACGTATTGGCAAACCGTGCAAATGATGCCCTACAGCTGTCTGTAGACAAAGTCCCAAATCCCTTGCTTCATACACCAGATCACACCGTCACTTTCGCCGTGACTCACAAAAGCGGCCCTCAATTACTTGGTTCGGATGGCCTTGGAGGCCTCATTCAAGAGCTGCAAGATTCCAATGATGTATTGCTACGGCGCTATGGAACAGAATTAGACAGCAGCTACCAACGACTGAGGGAACAGGGCTTATCAAGCCTCACAAGAAGAACCGCCGTTAAGCCATCGTTCCTTGGTTACCGTTATGGCTGGCCTTCCCGTATAAAGGAAATCCTTTTCTCCAGGGTTACGGCATTTTTATCTCCGTCTCCAAGTCGGAATGTAGAGAAGTTCACCCAACGCGCCATCCCTGATCCGGCGTTAGAGTCTCTGCACAACTATCATGATCGCTGTTTGGGCATAAAACAATACATCTTTTCCAGGATTTCAGCAGTTCTAGCACCGTCCCAAGGTGGGAGTATAGAGGAAGTCTCGGGTATTTCCGGACTCTGGCCCCGAATAACACCTCAGTCCATACTGCGTCAGCTGGCGAAAGATCGTGTTCACACACTTGCTGATTACTGGAAGCAGGCATTTACAAATTTCGCAATTGCCTTCATCAGATATCAACAGTCTCAACGTCTACTTTCTCTATCTTTGGAAGGAAGGCGCCAGGAACTTCTTCGCGAAATAGAGACCGTTGATAGCTCGGATCTTTCAGCAGATTCTTCTCCGGATTGGCTTCTGATTCAGGTTTGTGCAACTAGTTATTTTACATTCTTTCCGAGATGGGCTCAACTGTCCATTGCGAACAGATTGAAGCGAACATACGGGCGCGTCCAATACAACTGACTGTTGCGCGCGAAATGATTTCACCTAGTTCGAATAAAAGTATATCCCTTCAACTCAATATGGGCGAAGGGAAATCATCCGTGATTGTGCCTCTCGTCGCTTCGACGCTTGCCGACGGTTCAAACCTAGTGAGAATCGTAACCCTCAAGCCCCTCTCAAATCAGATGTTCGACCTGCTTGTTAGCCGACTTTCGGGCCTGGCCAATCGACCGATTTTTTACATTCCGTTCTCTCGCAGCCTCAACATAACGCCTTCCTTGATTCGAACCATCAGCAATCTTTATAGGCAATGTGTCGACAATGGAGGGGTCCTAATTATTCAACCAGAACACATACTTTCACAGAAACTCATGTCCATCGACACCCTCCTAACACCTCATAGCGACACAGAGAAATCTGAGATCGCCCGGGAGCTCAAGGCGCTGCAAGACTGGCTATCCAAGGTATCACGTGATGTGCTCGACGAGAGCGACGAAATACTGCACGTGCGATATCAATTGGTGTACACCGTAGGGGAACAAATGCCCATTGAAGATCATCCAAATCGTTGGGCAACAACGCAACAAGCATTCAACCGGCTACGAGCTCATGCAGTCCAGTTATATGTCAGCATCCCAACAATGTTCGAACTAGATCAGAGCCAGAAGGGTTTTCCTGTTATGCGCATCTTTAGTAGCGATATATCTCAACGGATATCCAGATTAGTCGCCGACGACGCGTTAAATGGCATGCTATCCAGCCTTCCATTGGCTATTCTTCCGAAATCGATCCGGGCTGCAGCCCGCCGTTTCATACTTCAGCTAACAGTTTCAGATGAAGATTGTGAACTGATCCAAACGCGTTGTCGTGGAACGAGTCTGTGGAGCGGGATTCTCTTACTCCGCGGCCTCCTTGTCGAAGAAAAGGGGATTTTGGGCTATGTACTGAAAGAGCGTCGTTGGAGGGTGGATTATGGCCTTGATCCCGTCAGGACACTACTAGCTGTTCCATATCGCGCCAAGGTGAGCCGTCCTTTCATCTAATCGAGGAAGACAACTTATAATGAAATCAGGATGTGCCCAGCTTGAGAGCGGAGTTTGGTCACCCAGACGTTGCAATCGCGCTAACTTGTCTCAGCTATTACTATGGCGGCTTGACGAAAGAACAATTACTCCTGTGCTTCGATCTTTTAGCCAAACAAGACAATCCCGAGATGGAATACGATCACTGGGTGAAATCCGAAAAAGATGATATCCCACCAGCACTACGCCAACTTAACGGCGTAAATACAGAAGATGAGAGCCAAGTTGTCAATTATCTGCTGCCATTGTTTACAAGGAATACAGGAGTGGTGGACTTCTATCTCTCGCATGTTGTTTTCCCCCGAGCAGCCAAGGAATTTCCATACAAACTCTCTACCTCAGCGTGGGATCTCGTGGAGAAGAAGCCAAATGTCACGACCGGCTTCAGTGGAACCAATGACAATCAGTATCTCTTGCCCACTTCGATAACTCAGGAAGACCCTGTCTCACAGCTCAGCACGAACGCACTCGTATTAGAATATCTTCTTCAGCCAGAAAACGAGTGTTACGAGTGTACCTCGGGCCCGAATGGCGAACGGGAGTCCGCAAAAGCATTTTTGCAACGACTCATTAACCAAGATCCAGAAATCAGAGTCCTATTGGATGTAGGAGCCCAAATGTTAGAGCTACAGAATGAGGACCTGGCGCGACACTGGCTATCTCTGCGACACGATATCCCGGCGGCTATTTTCGTTAACGACTCGGATAGTCTCACTGTGCTCACGCAAGACGGAACAATCGAACCTTTCATTTCATCTCCATATAACAGGCAGCTGGAGAAATGCGTCGTATACCTCGACGATAGTCATACAAGAGGAACCGATCTCAAGCTTCCCATAGGAACACGCGCAGCTGTTACACTTGGACCTAAGGTCACTAAAGATAGGCTGGTACAAGGTACGCATGGCTTCGGTCGAAGGACTAAATCTAATATCGATGCAGGATGTATGCGGATGCGTCAGTTGGGGAAGGGTCATTCAGTGATGTTCTTTGCACCGGGAGAGGTTGACCGCCGCATCCGCAGCCACGTGCCAAGTGGGACGCCATCTGGGAAACGGATACAAGTGATAGATATCCTCCGCTGGGCCATGCACGAGACCTGTGAGGACATCCGTCACCACCTCCCCCTCTGGGCACAACAAGGTATCGATCACCAGAAGCGGTTCACAGCATCAGCAGACTACAACACATCGGCAACCGAGGATGTGGAAGACCTGAGAGGCGCCTGGATCCGACCTGAATCGCGGACGCTGGAGGATATGTACAACCCTTATTCGATTGCAGAGGGCAACAGGAAAGTCTTGGACGTTGAGAACATCTCGGAGATACATGAACGGATGAAGAACCTTGGAGTGGCACAAGGGACAGATGTCAGGATGGCAGAAGAGCAGGAGCGCGAAGTGGACCACGAAGTCGAGCAGGAGCGTCAGGTTCAGCGTCCTCCAAGAGTCCAGCCAGCTCAGCATGGCATCCACCAGGATATCCGCACCTTTGTTGAAACAGGCGAAATCCCGGCCTTTGCTACACACATCAAGCCCCTTTTTGATCCCATCGAATTTAGCAATGAGTTGGACTCAGTTGCAGAATGGTCCCCTTCTCCACTTGCAACTAAAGATTTCGCAATAACCACGGTAAATTCGGACGGCACGAGCTTGACGGATTACCTCCGCCCCGTCAACTGGATCTTGACAAGTGCGTCAGGGAAGGCAAACACTGTCATAGTGATCAGTCCTTATGAGGTAAATGGACTGCTTCCCATCATCCGCAAGTACAAGAAAGTCCGGCTACATGTATACGCACCACGAGTCACTGCTTCAATGCGCAGTTTCTCTGGCCTCACATTCTATTCCATTTCAGAGTTACCAGCACGAGGATGGTCGATCCCACCGCACATCAGGACGGAGTTAAATCTGTTCGCAGGCCAGCTCTATTTTGACAGTAGAGAAGAATACGAGAGGCTATGTGTGCTGCTTGCTCTGACAATGGCGCATCCTGGCGCGGAATACACTGAAGTAGACGGGTTTGTGCCACCAGAGTATCGCACTGGAGGGGTCTCGCCATTCAGTACGAGCAAGATACGACGGTTGAAGGAACTAGTAGGGTTGCGACGGAAAGGCATGGGCTATGACAGGACTCACCTTGGGCATGTTTTGAACGCTCGTCCGTTGGAGTTGGGACCGATAGAGAAGGGGACGCAAGGGGAATGTGGAAGCGCGGAGGTCACGGGACGAGAGCAGTTGAGAGCGGTGATGTAAGCGGGGAGACCGCCGTTGTTTGCGCATTGTGCAGCGCAGAGACAGGTACTGTACTTACCGGACGCGTCATCTTAATGTTGTAACTACGATACGGACTTACTTTGCTTTGAATGACAGTGTTATTGAATTAGCGTTTGAAAATGGCTTGTGCCAAAGCTGTGGTCGGACCGTGACCGCCATTAGCACACAGCACACTACTCCAATAATTCGACATGCCCATCGTAGCTCCTTCCTGGTACGCTGGAGGCAACATAAGGTACCCCTGGCTCGCCGGCGTGCGAAGAAGAAGCAAGAAGCGTTAGCTACGGTTGATGCCTCTAGCCCTCCCTCCACTGCCCCCGTCGCCTTCGACTGGTTCATCGGATGCCACGGCACCACCCGTGGCTGGGTCATCTAAACCCGCCCGTCCCCCACCATCCCTCAAACCGGCTCCTTCTAAGAAGCGAGCCAGATTCGCAGCCGCGATCGCTCGCGGACCGGCGTGAGACCGGCCCATGTTGGGCCTCGCTTTCCATACTCCCGTAATTATCAACTCAACCCCTTCGGTGGGGCCTGAGCCGGTGGCTAACAGTGACAATTTTACTATGGTGATAACATACCTTCGCATTTTTCCCCCGCCCCCCATCCCTCTCACGCGTGTGTCGCTACCTCTTAGGTTCCTTATATAGGTTAATTTCGCTCCTACGTAGATACTTCACATCCTGTCATCTTGAGAGTATCTGCGACAATAAACAGGCGTTACGCTCTTTTTTTTTTAAAAAAAAAAGCTCCTTCCTGGTGCTCTGGTGCCTGCAATACATGGAAAGTCGAAAAATATGGGTCAAGAGAGTATTTTACGGAATACCTGGCGTCTCCAGGCTGGCTCGAACAATGAAATTGAGAAAGGAGAGCACGGACACCGTAACATTTTAGGTCAATTGAAGATAAAAGTGACAGTCAGCTCGAAGAACGAAGCTATTCTTCAGGAAATTTATCTCATTGGAAAGGCATGAGAAGTGGGACAGGCCATACTGGCACCCTCGGATTTGGAAGCGAGTTGTGTTTGCGTTGGCAGGGCAGGGTGCAAAAGACAATTGAAGTGGCTGGCGGAACTGCTACGGAGTCATGTGACAGCCTCGGCATTAGCCGCTGAACTAACGAACTAACGGTTCCCATCGACCCATCGATATCACCGTACTGCGGGTGTCCGGATCTCTCTGCCAAGGTCTTCCACTATTCGCTCAGGGACAAGTAATGTCTGATCTAAGTCAAGGTAGTCATGACGCATTTCGATCTACTGCTTCTAATAAACCCGCTAACTCGCGCGTTCTTAGTCCCACGACCCAGCTCTAACTTAGAGCCAAATGACCTTGCAGTGCCGGGTACCACTGGTGGTTCTGATGGCCCTCGCACTCCCGATGCTTTTGGAACCCCTGGTTTTCTTGGTATCTCTGGAGTCCCTCCTCTCTCGGACACCCCGATTCCACGTGGGGTCTATGCGCCCCCTCCTCCGAGTCCTCAAGTCTTACAGTATGTCGGGGTGGCACGCCCTGCACACCCTCCCCCTCACATATATTGGGCCCCAACCCCATCCGAGTCACCAGTTATTCCCTCTCCCCCGTCAGTCACAAGCCGATATGGCGCCTATGTGCCTCCTCCCGTGCCTCCTCTCGTCACCGGCCGTGGATCTTTATATTATCCTGGAGTATTTATCCCTCCGTTTAGGACCCCAACCCCATCCGAGTCACCAGTCTTTCCCTCTCCACCGTCCCGTGATGGATACGCGCCTTTTGTGCCGCCTGCAGGCATGGAAGGTATGCACAACGGGGGAATGGGGACAGGTATGTTGCCAATCCGATAGGTGTATTTTACTCACTTTGACACGTGTATGGAGGGTACCAAAGTCCACAAGGAGAGCCTATCAGCGACTCGACTGATGGCTCGGGTCCTCTCTTTTCCATGTATCTAGACATGGCAATAAAGGAGGACGACGAGATGGCTGAACGCTGGAAAGCAGACACCAAAGGGATCATCCTCTTCGTGAGTACCGATATCGTCTCCGTGATCTATATGTCACGTCAACCCAATGGTCTTAGACTGGTCTGTTCTCCGCTGCTATCGCGGCATTGCTCGCAGTATCTGTTCAGGACCTCCGACAGAGCTCACCGAATGTTTCGGCGTCTTCTCAGGCTCTCGTACATATCTTTCAGCTACTTGCCGAACAAAATGGGTCTCACGTTACGATCCCTTCCACTCAGTCTCCATCTGCAGACTTGTCTGTGCCGGGCTACGCTGTCTGGGTGAATTCACTCTGGTTCTTGAGCTTGGTTATCAGCATTATGTGTGCCTTGTCAGCCACATTGGTACAACAATGGGCACGTCGATACATCAAAGTGACCCAGTCACCGCACAGCCCACACAAGCAAGCTCGCATCCGTGCGTTCTTTGCGGAAGGTCTCGACAAGTCCCGCCTCCCGTTGGTGGTTGAGCTGATACCTACGTTGCTTCATCTTTCCGTTTTCCTCTTCTTTGCGGGCCTTAGCGTGTTTTTGTTTAATTTGAATATAACCGTGTTTAAAGCTGTTGTTTCATGTGTTGGTTTCTGTGTGTTCATATATCTGTGTATTATTGTCATGCCGATTCTCAGACACGACACGCCGTACCATTCCCCGCTTTCTCTTTTGGCTTGGTACCTTTGGACAGGGTTGCCATACATATTCTTTAAGCTACTCTGGTGGTTTACACGTATCAGATTCTGGGGTGGTTTCTGGTTGATACGCCTCAGATTCGGCAGTTACTCGTCCTGGGAACGCTTTGATCATTTACAGGAGCATTATCGCAAACGGTTCCTGGATGGCAACCAGAAAGCAGCTGAGGAATCAGCCCAGAATCTCTCATCCGAAATTGATGGTCGCGCTTTGGTATGGACACTCAAGTCTTTGGATGGAGATGACAGACAGGAGCAGTTCTTCGCAAACATACCTGACTTCTGCCATTCCAAGGCTATTGCCGCACCATGTGACGCTTTCAAGGGACAGAATGGGGTAAAGATGTCAGAGATGTTGGTTGGATTCCTGTACAATACCGTTTCTTCCAACATGGACGTGGAATCTAAACGACGCCGAATTGATACATGTAGGAATGCAATGGACGCCGCGTCTCTCCCAATCACGGGGCAGATATTCCGACGTGTCTTCTACGCAGGCTGGACGGGACTCCTAGACTCTATTGAGTTTGGACGACTCATGAGAACAGCCAAGGATAATGACCCAGAGTCTCGTTACCATTCGAAATGCATAATTGCTGCAATCATAGCCACCGTGCAAAGACATGACGACGACTGGTTCGAACTTACCACCAGTCAGCTGGGCAAGTCAAGAGCTGTCCTCGAGGATTACATGACACAAGGCGACAGCGTATTACTTGCCAATTGCATCGACATTTGCCACCACACGATTGTCGCCTATTCGCACAATGACTGGCCCATCAGCGTCTCCTGGCATTCGAGGTGTCATGAAATAGTTTCCAAGTTGGACGCACGAAGTGCTCTTCCTAGTTTGCAACACGACTTCTGCCGCCTGTGGAACATACTAATCGGCATGACGAGGAATGCTCGGGATCGGGATCGGCGCCTCCGATCACTTGCTATCTTTATCCTCCGACACATTCGTAATATTTACTTCGCTTTACACGAAGACACGGATGCTGCCCCGACCGCATTCGATCCTTCCACCGACGACTATGACGTCATTCTGCTCGTTGGATCGTCGTACCCAACGTGCAACATCCTCGACCATAACTTCGGCATACTCGATGTTCTTCACGACCAAACAGGAGAAACAGCTTATGTACCTTCCATTTCTACCCGCGTTTCCATTGCTCCAATTCCGCATACTGCGTCTCCCTTGCCTCTCGGTTTAAGCCTTTCCAGCCTACACATCTCATTCGATCGGCTAAGTGGTGATGCCCCTAATGCGCTGCGACTCACTACCCAGGTGGCCGCATCATCTCATTCTATCCCATCGTTCAGTACCGTCGCACTTTCTGGGGCGCATAATATCCCTCCTCCATTCTCTTTAACCACGGTTCTGAGCCACACGCCTCTTGCGGGGTTAGAATTGTTTTCGGCATCTCCAGAATCAGAATCGCAGTCGGATCAAGCACCCTCAATCACTACCATTCCTCCCGTCTCTCTACAGGTGGTGGTCCATAACGTTGGAGATACAGCTCTGGCTACTGTCGTGGGAGATCAGCATCATTCACAGCAGATAGCACATACAGGCACAGAAGTGACCACTGACGCTTCCCTTAATGCCACATTCTCCCCTCAATAACGTGGATCATCATGACTCACAGTAGTGGGGCGACAAAGTACATGTAAATTTGTATGTTCCCGATGTCTTCTCTTAGGCGAGTCAAAGCTCACGATGGGTGCAGATTGTAAAATTCAGCACATCCCCAACCTGGTGCTGCAGCACTTTTGCCAGATCTAGACTTCAGACATTGTTGGAGGTTCCATCGCACTCCAGTGGGGCACGTAGGAGCAACAATATTTATAAATTATTTTTTTTGAATTCGTTTGTTGTCCCTGTATCAATAAACGAATTCAAAAACAAAAACCAGACTATATATATAATCGGTGCATCCAGGCCAAACGTAGATGGAAGGAGAATACTATCTTTTGTAGGATTCACGGATAAGCGGAAGACGGGGTTAGCTCGACGTGACTGACAGTGGTGGGTTGCGTTTAGGGGAAAAGAAGCCAATGAAAAATTGAATGCACAGTTACTTGAACGTTGGAGTGGGGACCCAGGGACAAGGGGGACACGAAGGGGAGAGCACGAGGAACAGCACGGGTCACGTGATCACGGGACGAGGAAAGCAGAAAGGCGGTGGTGGATAATCAGAACCATCGACAGCCGACAGCCAACAGCCAAGGTGCCACCTCCCAAATTTCCCTCGTGTTTTTGCATCTCAACTACGTCAGTTCTCTTATATTGTCAGCTCCTCGAGAATAGCTAATATGCCCTGGTCCACGATATGTCGCGTCTGAAAGAAAAAGGCAATTAGTCACTGCCCCGCTTAGGGAGGGAAATACAATCACAAATATATGCGCCGTCTCAACGATCTCAACCCCGATGACTACATGATCTGATCTGATTGTTACTGAGACAGAATTTTATTAACCGGCCGGAAGTAGTTAATGCCGGGTGCACTGGAAACCTTGGTTCCACGATAAGAATGCTGCGTGAGTCAGCAGGACAGCAGGAACACCAGTGCTAACAGTCAAATCAACAGGTCAGCTTTCAGTTTCAACAACTTGGAAGTTGCCAGCCATGGCACAAGCACTTAGGCAAACCCATCTGCATCAGCACAGCAAAGAGTTGTGCAACGAGAGCCGTGCAGTTGTTTGGAAGGTATAGATCGCTGTTCAGCCGGTGTGCGCTTAATCGGAAACTAACCAGTTTTCCGGTATATTGAACAGATTGTTGGAGCAGGCGGAAGGCTCCACACCTGTGATGTTCTGGAAGTGAGGCGGTATATGGATTCACCTGCATGAGCGCTGGCCTTGACTGATTCGAATGACATGGAAGAGACCTGATTTCAGGGAAATACTGTATTCCTGGTTAGTACCCGGTTGGACCTGAGGATTGGCTCCGTGGCAATTAATATCTCTTTATTCAACCGTAAGAGCGAACAATCAGCGAGCTGGCACCAATCAGCGCTTGTCGATGGATTAGGGCGATTCTTACACGTAGGGGAACACGGTCTCTCTGATACTGGCACGTCAAGAATCGTCTACAGAACAAAATAATACAAGGCGCCAGGTCCCTTTTAGGTACCGGCCATCGCATATGTTGATTTGGACGACTTCACACTCGCTGAGTGATATCTCCCGGCCGAATGACAATTAATAAGCCAAGCCAATTTCCAATTTCCGGGCAGATCCCTGCCCTGTCAGACGTCAGACGGATTCTAGCGCTCACTCTGTTTGGGTTTTACACATGTCATCGTATGTACGTTTGGTCTCAATGGAGCTGTATTGGCTGACCTCATTTAACTTCCCTGTTAAACTCACTAGTCCGACTAGGGCGTGAATAGTTGGGGCTTTGGGTCATCGTCCACTCTGCATCCTGTTTACAACGTACTCTACTGTACGTGACCAACGCGCTATGCCCGGTGTTCCCTCTGTGTATTCTATTTGGATCAGCTCATACCTCTCCGCAGAACTCCTATCTTCCGGAAATTGTCAAAGACTGGATTCCACACCACAGCCCACCATCAGAACCACACTACAGCCCACCATCAGAATACTGGACCACGCGTAGTCCTTACATAACTGCGCCATTTGACCTTATATATTCATCAATGGAAGTAGCTGATACCTACAGCCACGGCAAATTCCATACTGACATTGACCGAGCACGAGCGCGACATAGAGAACTGAGGGACAAGGCGCTTGGAAGCTGAATCCTATTTATCTGGCCCTCATGATGTGTCCCTTCCCACCGATCCCGTCCATCATTCTGGCTACAAGTCCCTGAGAGCCCTTCTTCCAGGATACCTTTTTCCTGCCATCTGCTCAGCAATGACCTCTCCGATGTCTTCAGTTTCTTCTGAAACTATGAATGATGGAGGCACATCTGACAGAACTGGAATGTCGTCTATATCCGATATGGGTTACCTAGCACAAGGAGAACCCATTATGGGCTCTATCGACGGGACGGGTCCTCTGTTTTCCATGTATCTAGACATGACGGCGAGGGATAATCAAGAGATGGCCAAACGCTGGCATGCCGACGCTAAAGGGATCATTCTCTTTGTGAGTCACTGATATTATTACCCGTGACTTATGTGCCATGTCAACTCAATTGCCATAGACTGGTTTATTCTCTGCTGCTGTTGCGGCATTACTCACAGTGTCAATCCAAGATCTCCGGCAAAACCCACAGGCTGCAGATGTTTCAGCATTCTATCTTGCAAACATTTATCAACTACTTGTCGATGGCAATCGGTCTCATGTCACTATCCCTCCTTCCCGCTTTCCTGAAGCCTCTGTCTTCTCTGTGCCGAAGCACGCTATCGTGGTCAATTCACTATGGCTCTTGAGCCTGACAATTAGTATTACCTGTGCGTTGGCGGCTACATTGGTACAGCAGTGGGCACGTCGATACATCAAAATCACGGAGTTACCGCAAACTCCACAGAGACAAGTTCGCATCCGTGCGTTCTTTGCTGAAGGTGTCTACAAGTTTCACTTTCCTTCACTAGTGGGGATGGTGTTGCCAACGTCATTACATTTTTCTGTTTTCCTCTTCTTCGCGGGCCTGTGCGTCTGGTTGTTTAACATGAATCGCATAGTATTCATATTCGTGGTTTCTTATGTTGGACTTTGCGTGCTTATATACCTATTGGCTATTCTTGTGCCACTCCTTTGGCATGACTGCCCTTACTATTCCCCCCTCTCATCTTTGTTCTTTTCCCTTTATTCGTCCATATTGTATTACTCCTCCAAAACGCTCAAAACGCTCACAGCGACTAGGTTCTTCAGCTACGCGTCCTGGGAACGCTTTTCCGCTGCGGAGGGGCGTTATCGTGATTGGAGGCTACATGGCATCCTGAAAGCAGCTGAAGAATCAGCTGAGAAGGTGTCATCCGAAATCTATGGTCGAGCTCTAGTATGGACAGCCAAGTCTTTGGACAGAGAGGGGAAACTAGAGCAGTTCTTCAGCAACATCCCTGCCTTCTGCCGCTCGAAGGCTCTTTCTGCATGCCAGGATGTTTTCAAGGCACAAAACGGTGAAAAGATGTCGGAGATGTTGGTTGGGCTGGTATACCTCACTCTGGCATCTGATTTAGCCCCAGAGTTGGAGCAACGCGGGATTGAGGTCTCTAGGAGTGCCATGGAGGCGGCACCTCTTCGTATCACTTCACCAATCATCCAACGTGTTGTTTATCAAGACTGGACCGAGCTCTTGAGCTCCGTAGAATTTGGACACTTCTTGATGACCGCCAAGTACAGCGACTCGCACGCATTTTATCAATCGAGGTGCGTGATTGCCGCTATCATAGCGGCGGCGCAAGAACACGACAACCGCTGGTTCGAACTCGCTACCAGCCAACTGTGTCTTTCAGGGCGTATACTAGAGAGGTACCTGAGATGCGGAGACAGCGTGTTGCTTGCCAACACCATCGATATTTGTCGTCGCACGGTCGATGCTTATTCGAGGCATGATTGGGACATCGGTTCTGGGTGGCGATCAAAATGCCTCGAAATAGCTTCAAATTTCGACGCGCGGAATCCCCTACCAGGATCGCAACACGACTTCTGTCAACTGTGGAATGAAGTGGCTCTCATGGCACAGGATCCCGTAAATGAGCGCAGGCATTCACTGGGTATCTTTATCCTCCGACACATCCGTAACATCTACATCGCTCTACATCAAGGCACCCGCGCTGCCCCGATTGAGTTTGATATCACTACCAATAACTATGCCGACGTATTGTTCCAGCCATCTTCCTATCCCTTGTGTCACATCCCAGACCACGAGCACAGCGTAGTCCCGACCGTTTTCGACCAAACCGAGCAGATAACCCAGGCTCACGCTTCTGCTTCCACTCCCCTCACTGGACCTGACTTATCCTCGCCCATGATCCATCTCAGTCATTCAGGCCCAAACAGCACAGCTTATGACGATGCTTCCAATACCGTGCAACGCACTACTCAGGTCACTGCATCATCTCATCCCACGCCCATGGCTCTCCAAAGCCAGCGCCATCATGCTTCATCGTCAGATAACCCGGTGGCTGCCTCAAGTGCAACACGAAGAAGCCATAACATAACTGCCAACCTGTCGATCCCGCTTTCACACCCTCTTTCCACACTGTCAAATTCTACATCTGTTTCCCCGCACGATGTCGCTCCCCCCTCTGGTAGTAATGTCGCTCTATTTGTAATATCTGGCATGCCACCTTCGATGTCTCCAATTATGGCTACCGACCACACGCCTCCTGTGGGGCTAGAGTTATCCTCAGCTTCTTCACCGCCCAGATCTGATCAAACACTATCTGTCACTGCCACGACCTTAGTTTATCCACAGGCGAACTCTCCCCCTCCCCCTCTCGCCATGGATGGTCTTTATCATTCACACCAGACAATCCGATCAAGTTCTGCCATAACAATAGACATGTCCCCCGTTGCTGAAACACCTCTCCACCACGTGGATAATTCACAGCAGAACGTAGTTTCTTGACGACATTGATATGGAGTCGTAACTGGTTGGCAATGTCTTAAAAGCCTGTTTTTTTGTAAGTATTTCAGTGTGAGACCCCAGAAGGTTGATTGTCACAGCTCACGATGAATGTAGATCGCGACATTCAGTTTGCGTGAGGCATAGTCAAGTCTCCCGCCCCCAGAGCATCGACTCACCCGTCTTCCCGTGTATAATTGCCAGCATCATCAAGCAATAGCCTATGTAGTATTAGAATGTCAAGCATTTCGGTTGACGCGCTTGTTCCTTACATGTTTCTTTGCGATACGGGTATCACGGAGCGCCCGGTTATATCTCTCCTTCTAAAACATGTTCTGTTCCCTGAAATATAACTTACGACTTCACCGCCTTCAGATACTTGCTGAACAGCATACTTCCATACTTTCCCTTTGCCTCACCGTCTCAGATAGGAGTCCCATTTACCCATCTGGGTCGCCACGAAAATCGCCCAACCAAAGAGAGGTATACAGCAATGGTGAGCTTTTACGCTCACATCTGGACCAGGCGTAGGCCCGAGAAAAGAGTTCGCTAACCATGCTATGCGCGAGAGGTCCAGAAGAACCTTTGCATGCGTACACAAATGTGTAAATCCTAATGTGACTTGGCGCCACTGCCCATGTCGAATGCCGGATTCATCTGACCTCAGGGGAAGGTGCCAGCAATCATTGAGGGCAATCATTGAGACGTGAAGCCGCATGTGACCATGTCAGCAGCGAGGAAGCCCCTAATTGGACGGAGTGGACCCCGAGAAAGGTTGCCTAACAAGGAAAGCAACCATTTCCGTATGCAGATGCAGCTTGAGCGAGCTACAAATGACTATGTCGTCCAAGGTATGCGGAGTCCTCGTGCACCCGATTTGGATAGCGCCTCTGTTTCGGTACTCTCTGTGCGCATATGGGACATCCATCGATCAAGAGTTCGATTGTCGTAGACAAGTGGCCACGATAGCGACTATTCCCAGTTGGGTGTTAGGAGATCACAGTGCCTGCGTATACTTTGAGCGCTTTCGCCAAAGCAAAAGAGCTTGACTGTGGTGGTGCAGACGTTATCTTTCAGAGTTGAGGCGGACATTCCGGTAAGAGGACAGGTAGAAAGCAAATTTGGGGGGAGCTGTACGTGGATGCGACTCGGAGTGTCTTCTCTGCAACGCCCCCACCAAAGGTCCCAAGAATGCCACGAGTCGTCAATCATTGATAACTGGGACAAAATCAACTAGCCTTGGTTGCATTCCTTTGAGGTTTTTGAGGTTTAAGGAATCTTAGTCTGAATGTATGACAGTCGCCGTTTAAGCCATCCACCAGAACCGGCGATGTGCCGTTGGCGGCCCGTGGTAACGGAACGGATGCGGTTTGTCGTCGCCGGTCGTCGCCGCGTCGGTGCCCATGGCGCCTGGCGCCCATTTTGGCTTCACGCCTCCAGCCAATTCGGCCTCCACCAGCTTCCCGTCCACATCGACGGATCTCAGCTACTTCCATCCCCTTTCAACGCATCTTCCAATGCCTCTCCACTGAATTCTGCTGCCATGGTGGACGGCTTCGGCTCTCAGGTTTCTCCATAGTCAGACACGTAGCTTGCTGGGGACATGATACAATAAGAGCGTATGAGGTAAGTTATCTCAAATCCACTCACTCTGTACGGATTCTCATCCAAGTCCGTACACTTTACTGACGACCTTGGAATTTCCACCTTTCTAGATTGTGGGCATTCAAAACACTGTATTTTCCTCCTTCGTCTTTCTATTTCCCCCTCCGTTGCCCCTCCGTTTTCAGGCCTTAGACCTTAGAGATTTATTTGATTTGATGGGATTTGTGGGTCCAAGGGTCCAACCAAGCCAACTGGAGCTGGTGCCTGATGGTGGTGATCAGCACTGAGGCTCGTGGTTGTGTACAGGCATATCACGTGGCCCTTCCCTGCCAAGTCCCGTGCTCGCCATAAAACCGCCCAAAAAAAGAAAAACGTTCTACGCAACCTTTCGGGCGCTCAAAGAGCAGCCGAGGATTGGGCGTTAAACACGTGATTGAGTGCATGTAAGCCACGTTTAACGGACATTTCCATCCCTCGTTGAACCCAAACAATGTCCCCAATATCTCGAACTGATCAAGAAGCCATCGGCATAAGAAGCTTACCTGAGGAGGCAATTGGTGCCGGTATGTTACCCTAATGACACGTATTCTACTTATTTTGACTCATATGTGAAGGCTACCCCATGACACAAACAGAACCTATAAATGGTACTATTGACGGAACGGGGCCTCTGTTTTCTATGTATCTGGGCACGGCAGCAGAGGAAGATAAAACCTTAGTCGAAAACTGGAAAACAGATACCACGGGAATTCTTGTATTTGTGAGTCCTGAGGCCATTCTTGGAGCACCCCCCGTAATTGCAACTAAAAGGTCGTAGGCTGGTTTGTTCTCGGTTGCCGTCGCAGCATTGCTCACTGTGTCCACGCGGGAACTCCAGCCAAACCCACAGGATACTTCGGCGTTCTACCTCGCAAATATTTACCAGCTCCTTGCAGATAATGGATCACGTGTCCCAATCCCAATTGCTTCCCCTCCCAACTTCTTTCCAAGAAGGCACGCCGTCTGGGTCAATTCACTCTGGTTCTTGAGCCTGGTTATTAGTCTTACATGTGGTCTTATGGCTACATTGATTCAACAATGGGCACGCCGATATATCCGAATCTCTCAGTCACCATACAACCCTCAGAAGCAAGCTCGCATCCGCGCATTCTTTGCTGAAGGCGCCACCAAGTTCCACCTCCCTTGGGCAGTTGAAATATTGCCTATTCTACTACACCTATCCCTATTTCTCTTCTTTGCAGGTCTTACTGTGCTCTTGTTCAACGTGAACCGCACAGCTTTCGACGTTGTGATTTGGTGGATTGGGTCTTGTGTGACTGTGTACCTATGCATTACCTTTCTGCCGATTATCAAACATGACAGCCCGTATTGCTCCCCTCTTTCTCCCCTGGCCTGGTCACTTTATGCCTATGCACTATATATTATCTCCAGGACACTCCGCTGGCTCACAGCCTTTGGGTATTTCAGCTATCCATCCTGGGAGCGCTTCTCGGCCTCAGAGAAGCGTTATCGTGATTGGTTTAGACAAGGAATCCGGAAAGCAGCGGAAGAATCAGCGCAGAACCTATCATCCGAAATTGATGGTTGTGCTTTAGTGTCGACAGCAAGGTCCTTGGACGGAGATGACAAATTGGAGCGGTTTTTCGCAAACATCCCTGCGTTCTGTCACTCCAAAACTCTTGCTGCGCCCCTGGATGCCTTCAAAGCGCCGAATGGTGAGGCAATGTCCGAAATTTTGATTGGATTGATTTACCGCACACTGTCATCCGACTTGGACCCAGGGAAAAAACAGAGTAGGATCAAGATCTGTAGGAATGCAATGGATGCAGCCTCACTTCCGATAACTTGGCCGATCCTCCAACGTGTCGTCTATCAAGATTGGAGTGGACTCTTGAGCTCTGTCGAATTTGGGCAGTTTTTAATGGAAGCTAACTATAGCGATTCAAACGCCGATTATCATTCGAAGTGCGTGATTGCTGCAATTATAGCAGTCGCACAAGAACATGATGACCGTTGGTTCGGACTCGCCACCAGCCAACTGGGTCTTTCAAGGGCTGTGCTCGAAGACTATCTGAAACACGGAAATAGTATATTGCTTGCCAGTTGTATCGACATTTGTCGGCGAACGATCGATGCCTATTGGGGCCATGATTGGACCATTGGGGCTGGGTGGCGATCGAGGTGCCTTGAAATTGTTTCCAATTTTGACGTGCGAAACACTCTTCCTGGGTTGCAACATGACTTCTGCCGCCTGTGGGATGAGTTGATTCGCATGACCAGGGATTCCGCAGATCGGCGCAAGCCTTCACTTGGCATCTTCATCCTTCGACACATTCGCAGAATTTACATCACCCTTCATCAAGGCACCGATGCTGCCCCGACTGCATTCTCGGATTCCACTGGCGATTATGCCAACATCCTGTTCTTCCCATCGTCATATCCTTTGTGCAACATCCCAGCTCATACGGTCGTCGACCCAACAGCGGAGGCTCCTGCGCCGAACCCAGACCATTCCAAGCCATCGGTCGGTGGCGTCTCTACCGCGCCTCAACCTCTTACAGCAGTTGCTGCGCCATCTAGTCGTGTCGAAGACCGTCACGGCCGTCACGCTGCCACTTTACCCGATGTATCTCCGGCCGATGCAACAGAAGATATCCCCGGTATCCGCTCTATCGCCAAACCCGTTGGTCGAACAGAATCTGCTATGGTTCGATCCAGCCATATCTCTCCTGATCTTCCACCTTGACGACTGCTCACCCACTCCTCCATGCCTGCCAGCCCCTGCGTACGTAGCTACTCGCCAACATCATTTTTCTCAACCCCCACTCGAATATGTCGCATGCCCTGCCACTGCTTTGTTTCCATTTTCTGGCCCGTTTATTGTACCTACATTGCGTTTTCTCTGTTTTCACTTCATATTTCCGTTGCCGTCTTTTATGGTTCGCATGGGGATCGTTTCCTCTAATTGCTCACTTGTTGGTCTACCTTACTTTCTTTGACCCTCCATAGAACTTGTACTTGCGAGGTTCGCTGAATTGATTCCCTTTTTGCCTGTGCTATGTGATATCTTTTTTCAGCGCCGTCGTCTCCATATTACTTCATTCTTCATTTAACGTCGTCACACATGGCTGTGACCAGTTTTCAAAGACGGGCTTGCCGCTACCGAGCTCGCGCATGAGTGCGCAGAAGGCGCACATTTGAGTCAGGCATGTGATTTAGTACGTGTCGCCAGCTGGGAGCTCTGAAAACGGAAGAATTATGCGCAGCTGACTCAGAGTCAATCCGACTCATAAAACATAAAATCTGTGTCGATCTAAATGACGCTAATATTGTATTTGTAGCGGTATTTGTAGCGGTGAGCAAGTGGGAACCACTGGTACCGGTATTCCCACGTCCACGTGTGACGACGCGGGACGAACTCGGAGCAGCGTGAGAAACACTTGCTTAGTTCTTTCTGTTCACGCTCACGTTCACATTTCACGTTTGGGACGTTCCTTTTCCCAATGCCACACGCCTGCATAAATGACTTACCCCTTGAGCTCTTGACCGGAATAACAAGTTTTGTGGCAGAATCCATGCATGATCTCTACCACCTACGCTGCGTGAGCAAAATGTTCCACGCCGTCGCAACACCCGCGGCTTTCAGGAGCATAACGATCCATACGACGGACAAGAGCACGACAGGTTTGCTAAATTTGCTGAACTCATCCAATTTCGTCAATCGTGTCCGAGCCATAATACTTGTTGAACATCCCTCACCACTAATTGAACATCCCTCGCCGCCTGAGTCAGGTAGCAATGCATCGTATCCGTCTGTATGTTACAAGCTGAAGTCCTGTGCTGAAGGTATGGGTCGGGAGCTTGGCGACCGACCCGTGCCGTAGGCACGGACGAAAGCTTGTCCGTCTGTATGTTATGAGTAATGCTGACGTCATCTCGTTATATTCTAACCCATAGCTCGAATCGATGAGGATATAGGGTATGAGCGAGGTAATGTCTGCATCTATTCTCAAGGGGACCGTTATTGAAAAATGGTAGTCATCAAAAATCTAAAAGACGCTTCGCTTCATCGATTTCCTGTTCTGGAGTCACTCGTAATCACTTTCAATCCCAACACCTGGGAGGAGGATTTGTTCTCCGATATGGATGCACCACCATCTAGATTTCTCCTTCTCCAGTGCAGCGTCCTTGGTACGATAGCGCACAACCCGAATCTCCTCCCGACGTTGCAATCACTAACGATCGACAAGTGGCTCGCTATACCACACCCACTCTACTCGGAGCCCCCTTTCGCACGAATTGTCGCATCGCTCCGACATTTACGGTTCATGGTAGACGCAGACGACCACGATAACCCCGACCGCGAAGAACCATTCCTGAAATTTTGGCGCCAGGTCGTCGAAAGAACTGTACTACAGCTTGCAGTGAACCTCGAGTCGCTCAGTATGGACAGCAGTCTGGGATTTGGGCATTCCTTCGACTTTAGTTCGTTAGCGTTCCCGCGTCTCACCGTGCTCTACTTAAAGAGGATCATATGGGACGAGGGCATGGCTAACGGCGAGCCAACTCTCTCTGGTGTGGAGAATTTCGTTGCACGCCACGGGAAAACGTTGAAGATTGAGCTGCGCCACTGCGCCATCAATATGCCGAAGGGTAGGAATACGCCAATCCGCAGCTGGGCCTCCGTTTGGAACCGGTACTCTACCGAGTTGACTGAATTGGTGGATCTCGTAGCGGATTTCAGAAGATCTCTTCACCCCCGTGATCTGAATGAGGTGCAATACGTTTGCTATGAATTTGGCTATGAACCTTTTCTTCGAATACGAGGTACAGAAGATGACGCGCCCGCAATTGCCGCATTCCAAGGTGACCATAGAGGCGCGGCGGGACATGGTCTTGAGAGCTGTTGAGCAATATGAAGTGAGCAAGTGAAGTGGACGAGGTCGAAGCAGAAGTGGGGGCGAGACCCCCTCAGCTTGGAGGCAGGCAAGATGGTCACCCACGTGACTTCGAGATGAAATTAGAGCGCGCTAGAAAGCGGCCTTCTGTCATCCTGTCATGCCAGGGAGGATTGCTTAGTGCCCAGAGATATCCATCAGAGAACATGGGAATAAATGTTTCATTCCAAACTACGTTTGATTTGTCCGAGAGGCTTTATAGCCTGCATAAAGCACGGTTGCGGTACTGGGGACTGACTAATCGTCTCATGGAAAGATTACCCTTCTAAAATTGACAAGAGTTAGCGAGTCGAGGGCTTTCAATATATGGAGAGTTGGGTTTGTTCGCAAACGCCTACCACAAGCGCAACCATGAGATGAGTTGGTGAAAGGCCACAGACCTCTGATATGTATTATCTGCTTCACACTTCACAGGAGGCCTGTGGTCGCTAGCCGATCTCTCCACCCATATGGCCCTTCACCCAGTGGCCGATCTCAGCCGATAAGACCGGCCCCAAACGGCTCTCTTCTCAACGTTTCAAGCCCCTAGTGTCCGATGAAGATAGGTTAGACTTACATCACCTCTTCATATATGGTCCAAGAGATTCACTCCGCTGAGATGTGCTAGACTTCTTACACAGGCCTCCAATAGCTGTTCTTGGGGACGACTATGTTACGCATTGTGATTTTCAAACCCAATTTCGCTGGAGTACGAGACTCAGCAAATAATTGTCGAACGAACACGGTGTCACACAGGAACGAGCGAACCAAGGAGGTTGCTTTTTAGGGGGAACTGGTCATGTGTATACAACAGCAACCTGCGCACAAGTGCGTGGGATAAGCACGCACGGAATTAAAACCCGCTAGCTCCCGTCAATCTTCATCATTAATATTGTGCTTCTGCTTCAACTGTACTAGCTCCTCTTCTCTCCGGGCAAGCTCTGCCTTGGCCGCAGCGGCGTCCTGTTTTGCGGGCATGTGATACAAGACTACGATATAACGCTCTTGCAGATGGAAACCATTTAGATGTTCTAATGCATTCTTTGCCTGGGGATATGGTTAGTGGGTTGTTTAGTTCACAAGGGGGGGGAGGGGGGGAGCCACATACGTCCATGACGTCGTCAAACACTACAAATGCAGTTCCCTTTGTCTTTGACTCATTCCCGATGCGAACTTGCCTAATACTTCCATAGCGGCCGAAAAGGTCATACAAATCCTCGCCCGTGATCTGGTAGTTTAAATTCTTGACGAAGAGTATTCTGTTGGCGCCAGGGGGAAGTTTGGCCTGCAACGAAGATACGCGCATAAGAAAATGCACAGTTAAAGAGAAAGGGTCAGCACGAACAGTTGGCCTTTGCATAGACATCTCGTTTACTTTGGAGGAGGGTGTTTAAGTGAAGTGTGGAGAGTGACCATAAGGTTATGGTTACACCTGCCAAATTGGTCTCTATTGCTGACGCCATCACGGCGATCACATGTCAACATGTCAACATCGTTTATCGGAGCCAGGTTCCCATTCCCACTACCATCTGCCGAATAGCAGAGGTCCGAAAGTGAAAGCAAATCTAACACCAAGGAACTGAGTTCATTTAGTCTAAACATATCTATACAACCTCGCGTTTACAACATAGCATGGCTTAACTAGGGAGGACAGTAAAGTAAAGAGAAGATATGGAGCTGTACCGTACTGTGAACAACGTAAGAGGATTACACCGCGCGATAGAAACACTCGAGATGAGTTGGTGTGGGTTGAAGAATCAATTAGGAAGGTAATGCCTGCAATATAATTCCCGTCGTCAGGTCATCTAGAGCCCTACAGAGCCCTGATACGTTTCTCAAAGACAACTTCATGACAATAGGATGGTTGTTGGATTGCTGATGATAGGGTATTTCCCTCTCCTGGTGAACGAACTATCTCGCGAGTGGGAGAGGGTGATACTGTTTCGAGGGAACGGCGTGAAGTGTCTGCATCTTTGTCAGGGCCAGACATCGTTCGTTGGTGTGGGGTGTGGCTGATGTAGGTCCTCCATGCTGTTAGCCAAGTATGTAGTCCGCGAGTCATCTCCCACGTCGAGTGTTGCGCCATCTGATGCCACGTCTAGGGGGAAAACAGAGACCGCCTGTGGAGATGTGAGACGAGGTATCACTGCCGAGGTTGAAGAGAGAGATTCTGAACAAGGAAGAAAATGATCGGTGAGAGATGCGGGAGAAGCCACGGAAGATTGCAGGTCCGCGGGAAGAGCGTGGCTAGGAACTGAGGTTGGTGAAGATGACAGGGAAATGGCTGGCACCGAAGAAGGGACAGCACCGAGAACTGAGTGGCTTTGCGGAGAGGCGGTATCACTAGATAGGGGGGCAAACCGTAGCAGAGCGATGGAGGTCGAAGCTGTACGAGCAAAACCAGGAGTGAACTCTGAGTTGCTGGTAGATGGGGTTGCAGAAGCCTCAATGCGACCCTGCGCAGAGGATGCAGTGCCTAAACCAGGTTCAACGTTGACAGGAGGAATCGGGTGGGAAGACGGGTTGTCTGAAGAATTTATGCAGATGTGATCTGAATGCAGTGCGGGTGTAGGTGATAAGCAGGACGCGGGGGAAGGGGTGGTGGGGCCCGGATTGGAGTCGGGATACGGGACAGTGGGTACGATGATGGGGGGAGGATGAGTAGCCGAGTCATGTATGTGACCTGGAACATTGCATAATGGGTACAGGTCGTGTAGGTCGAATAAATTCCCGATATCGGCGGGGAAGGCATCGAGAATATCAGTGTCCTGATGTAAGGCGATGAAATGATTGTGAATCGAGCGGAGAATGTAGGGCGAAAAGGAATAACCCCGGTGGCGCCTCCGGCCTTCCTGAATAGCTTCGTTCCACACAGCACAGAATTCGTGCTGCAACCCAGGAAGAGTATGGTTAATGTCAAATTTGGAAAGTAGCTGCAGCATGTTCAATAACCCGTCGACATCGTCGGAATAGATATATATGCCGTCAGTAAACCCAGACTCGAAACGGAGGTATTGACGAATGATGTGGATCCAATTGGCAAGTAATAGACTGTCGCCATATGCCAGGTACTTTTGAAGCACCTCTTTCGATATTCCCAGTTGACCCAGAACGAGTTCCTTCCAGCGGTCATCGCGTTCCTGCACTGGCACACTTGCAATGACGTTGGCGATTATCCCTTGCGAAGATAGACCAGTGTCTTGCTCCCTGGTATCACCCTTTCTTCGCAGAGAACGGCCAAGCTCCATGGATAGCGATATTCCACTCATGCCCCATTGCGGGACTTTGGCGAGGACCCTAAGAATCGCATGGGGAAGTTGTGCTGCATCGGCGGCCTTTGAGCAGATCACAATCCGCCTAATTCTGGTCATCTCAGAGACCAAATTGGATGACAACGTACTGTCCAAGAACCCAGAGAAGGCATCAATCAGCGTCCAGTCATCGTCGTCATCCTCTGTGCGGAGAACGCTCTGTGGATCTTCAACCATTTTTGAGCTACAGAAGCCAGGGATGCCCTCGAAGAATTGTTCCAATTCGTGATCTTCGTCCAGAGCGTCGAGCGTCCACTTCAATATACGGTGATCGGTCTCCGCTGACGATTTTGAAGCAGTTTCTTGGGTAGTCCTCTCCATACCATGCAAGAGCCGGTCCGTAACAGGTCCAACTATCTTTTCAATACCGAAGAAAAAAAATGGAATGCAAATACAGAGCATAAGGAGAATGACGAGGACGATGGATAGTATGCCGTAATAGAGGGACCACGCTGTCGATGAAAGTGGTGCATAGTAGGGACTGTCATGCCGCAAGATCGGCATCAAAGTGATACATCCATATACACCTATCGAGAGCCCAATCCACCACGCCACCGCACTGAAGACCGTGTGGTCGATGTTAGACAAGAAAACGAGGAGGCCGGAAAAGAAGAGGAACAGGGATAGATGTAGCAGAGTGGGTAACGCTGCAACAGCCCAGGGGAGATGAAGTTTTCCTACACCATCAGCAAAGAACGCACGGATCCGCGCTCGCTTGTGTGGGCTCAACCGTGGCTGTTGAGTGATTCTGATGTATCGACGCGACCACTGCTGTAACAATGTCGCCAATAAAGCACATGTAAGACTGATCGACAAGCTCAAGAACCACAATGAGTTGACCCAGATTGCGTATTTTGGTGGGGAAAACGGAGGTGGTTTAACTTGAGTGGCAATTATCGATGCACGAGTCACATTGGGATCGGCGAGGAGTTGAAAGATGTTCGCGAGATAGAATGCAGACGTATCCTGCGAATTTGGCCTGAGGTCCTGGATTGACACCGCGACTAATGCGGCAACTGCGGCAGAGAACAGACCAGTCTACGATGACGTTATGTTAGATGCGAAATGGGATGGAGAAAATGATAACTCACGAAAATAAGGATTCCGTCAGCATCCTTCTGCCAGCGATCCGTCATCTTGTTGTCCTCTTCCTCTGCCATCTTGACATACATATTGAAGAGAGGGCCGGAGCTATCAGAAAAGTTGGATTGCGTCTGTGGTGTTTGGATTTGTGCTGTCTGAATTTGAGGAACATTGCGGTTGCCACCTAGAGTCGAGGATGAAGCTGGTAGGGATAATGTCGCGGCGGATACATACCTGTGTCGAACACTTCTTTGGATCCGTCTTCTATGTCGATGGCCGCGTATGCTGGTTGTGTCATTGGGGGATCGTTGTTGTATGAGGATGGAGGCTGTGGGTACCCCAGGAGGTTGAAAGGTTCACGTCGTAGAGGCAGAAGCCCTGGGCCCAGGGCCCAAGCCCGATACCGATAGGTCATTAATATTATTAATCATCAGGTCCGTCGCCGTGAGGCACAGTGATCTATGTCGAGCTACGGGGTTATTAAGTCCCACGATCCAGCTCTGGATTAGAGCCAAATGATCTTGCAATGTCGGGTACCACTGGTGGTTCTGTTGGTCCCTCCTCTCTCAGACATCCCGATTCCACGTGGGGTCTATGCGTCCCCTCCGAGTCCTCAAGTCTTACGGTATATTGGGGTGACATCCCCTGCACACCCTTCCCCTCACATATATAGGATCCCAACCCCAGTTATTCCCTCTCCCCACCCCAGACAGTCACAAGCCAATATGACACCCATGTGCCTCCTCCTGCCCTTCCTCCTCTCGTCCCCACCCGTGGATCGTTATGTTATCCTGGAGTGTTTGTCCCTCCTGTGTTTAGGATCCCAACCCCATCCGAGTCACCAGCCATTCCGTCTCCACCGTCCCATGAAGGATACGTGTTTTTCATGCTGCCTGTAGCCATGGAAGGCACGCGCAATGGAGGAATGGGGACAGGTATGTTACCTATCCAATAGGTGTATTCTACTCAGTTTGACAGTATGGAGGGTACCAAAGTCCACAAGGAGAGCCTATCAGCGACTCGACTGATGGCTCGGGCCCTCTCTTATCCATGTATCTAGACATGACAATGAAGGAGGACGACAAGATGGCGAACGCTGAAGAGCAGACACGAAAGGGATCATCCTCTTCATGAGTACCGATATTGTCTCCGTGATCTATATATCACATCAACCCAACGGTCTTAGACTGGTCTATTCTCCGCTGCTATCGCGGCATTGCTCACTGTATCCAATCAAGACCTTCAACAGAGTTCACCGAATATTTCGGCGTCTTCTCAGGCTCTCGTACATATCTTTCAGCTACTTGCCCAAAAAAATGGGTCTCACGTTACAATCCTTTCCACTCTGTCTCCATCTGCAGACTTGTCTGTGCCAGACTACGGTTCTTGAGCTTGGTTATCAGCATTACGTGTGCCTTGTCAGCCACATTGACGGCAATGGGCACGTCAATACATCAAAGTGACCCAGTTACCGCACAGTCCACACAAGGAAGCTCGCATTGGATGCTTCAAGATTACCTCGCACCTTGCACTGGCGACAACGTTTTGTCGATATCGTTGCGGAATGCATCGCCAAGGTACTGCATAGTTGCATATTACTCACACGCCTGAGTCTTCTATCACGATGCCCACTCAAATGGTCTCATAGCTACCGGGCTAAGCTCATCAACGCCTTGAACTGCCGCAGTACATGTAGTACTTCATAAATTCCAAGCCACGATCATGAGACGCATGGCGAAGTGTTGCAGTGCCACAATCATCTGTCTAAGTTATCTCTGTTGGGATGTTTAGGAAGTCATCCTCGTTTCAGGAGGCGGTGCAAATGGGAGACATGATAAAGCGTTCTAGGGCGCGATTTGGTAGAGCGCGTGGACGAGATCCTGCAGCGACATTGCCAACAGCTGTGACAGTTGCCAGTTCTCGCAAGGAGCCAGTCCGGGGCACAAAGGGCTCTGTGAGGGCCCAAATATGATGTCTGCGCTCGGGCGCATCGGGGATGGAGATGCTTCCTCCCGGTGGTCCATAGCATTTCAGGGTCCCCAGAGGGGATATTGACGGGGATGAGATGGAGGAGCGGGGCCCGGCTCTAGGTACTTTCATCGAAAGAGAGTATGCGTACATAATAGAACGGGTAACATCATGTAAATTAAATACTTAGGGCCAATACGGCAACGCGTGAGTTAGGTTGCGCGTGAAGTTATCGAGTGAGTGATCTCGGTTAGTAACGCTTACATAACATTTCGGGAGTTTCCACACGTCACCTGTGTGACGGGGGCCTTCAACGTGACATGTTATTTTTCTTTTGAGGAAATCCGAAAATCCGAATTCCTGAGCTTGGAGCCTCGCAGCTCGCAGCCTAGCTAACTCACACATGCATCACACATCACGTGTATTGTGGCTATCTGGCAAACCCGAAAAAACAAAAGAAAAATAACATGTCACATTGAAGGCCCCCGTCACATAGGTGACATGTGGAAACTCCCGAAATGTTATGTAAGCGTTACTAGCCGAGATCACTCACTCGATAACTTCACGCGCAACCTAACTCACGCGTTGCCGTATTGGCCCTAAATTAGACAATACTTGTCCCTGAGCGAATAGTGGAAGACCTTGACAGAGAGATTCGGACACCCGCAGACGGGGGAATTACCGCTGGCACCTTAGCCGTAGCTGGCCGTAGCTGCGTAGCTGTAGTTATTCGGCGGCTAATGCCAAGGCTGTCACATGACACTTATGTCCACTATGCAAATTTTTTTTTTGGACCCACAAGCGTCGATCCGAGGGTGCCAGTATGGCACTGTCCCACTTCTCATGCTTTTCCAATTAAATAAATTTCCAGAAGAATAGCTTCGTTCTTCAAGTTGACCGTCACTTTTATCTTCGATTGACCTAAAATGTTATTACGGCGTGAATTGCTCTAGCCGCCACTGGGAAAAAAAGAATGGTATTTCACAGGCTATCATGGCTTATGGCTTGGGGCCCACTTTCCATATATACTCCTTTAACAATTAGCAGCATTTTTGGCCTAGCCATGTGCTCGTTGGGCTCAGCATTACACTTCAATACTGGGTGTTGCCAAAATCTATATTCTCATACTGAACGCTGTTCGAACCTCTTACTTTGCAATCGCACAGTTTTTCTTTTGTCTTCCGGTTGGGGCCTGTGGAGATTTCGTTTGTCCACCATATTGTAAAGCGCTAGAACACCAGGAAGGGACTACGATGGGCATGTCGAATTGCTGGAGTTCTGTGCTAATGGCGTCACGGCCCGCACGGTCCTTGTCACTTGTCACTAGCCATTTTGTGTCCGGTAAGTACAGTACCTGTCTCTGCACAAATAAACGGCGGTCTCCGGTCTCACCGCTTTCACTAGTCTCTACTGCCCTCGTCCCGTGACCTCCGCGCTTCCGCGTGCTCTTCCCCTTGCGTCCCCTTCTCCATCGGTTCCCACTCCAACGGACGAGCGTTCAAAACATGCCCAAGGTGAGTCCTGTCATAGCCCATGCCTTTCCGTCGCAACCCCACTATATCCTTCAACCGTCGTATCTTGCTCGTCTTGAATGGCGAGACCCCTCCAGTGCGATACTCTGGTGGCACAAACCCGTCTACTTCAGTGTATTCCGCGCCAGGATGCGCCATTGTCAGAGCAAGTAGCACACATAGCCTCTCGTATTCTTCTCTACTGTCAAAATAGAGCTGGCCTGCGAACAGATTTAACTCCGTCCAGATGTGCGGTGGGATCGACCATCCTTGTGCTGGTAACTCTGGGATGGAATAGAATGTGAGGCCAGAGAAACTGCGCATTGAAGCAGTGACTCGTGGTGCGTATATATGTAGCCGGACTTTCTTGTACTTGCGGATGATAGGAAGCAGTCCGTTTGCCTCATAAGGACTGATCACTATGACAGTGTTTGCCTTCCCTGACGCACTTGTCAAGATCCAGTTGACGGGCGGAGGTAATCCGTCAAGCTCATGCCGTTCGAATTTGCCGTGGTTATTGCGAAATCTTTAGTTGCAAGTGGAGAAGGGGACCATTCTGCAACTGAGCCCAACTCGTTGCTAAACCCAATGGGGTCAAAAAGGGGTTTGATGTGTGTAGCAGTGGCCGGGATTTCGCCGGTTTCAACAAAGATGCGGATATCCTGGTGGATGCCATGCTGAGCTGGCTGGACTCTTGGAGGACGCTGAACCTGACGCTCCTGCTCGACTTCCTGGTACACTTCGCGCTCCTGCTCTTCTGCCATCCTGACATCTGTCCCTTGTGCCACTCCAAGAGTCTTCATTCGTTCATGTATGTCCGAGATGTTCTCAACGTCCAAGACATTGATGTTGGCCTCTGCAATCGAATTAGGGTTGTACATTTCCTCCAGCGTCCGCGATTCAGGTTGGACCCAGGCGCCTCTCAGGTCTTCCACATCCTCGGTTGCCAATGTGTTGTAGTCTGCTGATGCTGTGAACCGCTTCTGGTGGTCGATACCCTGTTGTGCCCAGAGGGGGAGGTGGTGACGGATGTCCTCACAGGTCTCGTGCATGGCCCAGCGGAGGATATCTATCACTTGTATCTGTTTCCCAGATGGCATCCCGCTTGGCACGTGGCTGCGGATGCGGCGGTCAACCTCTCCCGGTGCAAAGAACATCACTGAATGACCCTTCCCCAACTGACGCATCCGCATACATCCTGCATTTATATTAGATTTAGTCCTTCGACCGAAGCCATGCGTACCTTGTACCAGCCTATCTTTAGTGACCTTAGGTCCAAGTGTAACAGCTGCGCGTGTTCCTAAGGGAATCTTGAGATCGATTCCTCTGGTATGACTATCGTCGAGGTATACGACGCATTTCTCCAGCTGCCTGTTATATGGAGATGAAATGAAAGGTTCAATTGTTCCGTCCTGCGTAAGCACGGTGAGACTATCCGAGTCGTTAACGAAAATAGCCGCCGGGATATCCTGTCGCAGAGATAGCCAGTGTCGCGCCAGGTCCTCATTCTGTAGCTCTAACATTTGGGCTCCTACATCCAATAGGACTCTGATTTCTGGATCCTGGTTAATGAGTCGTTGCAAAAATGCTTTTGCGGACTCCCGTTCGCCATTCGGGCCCGAGGTACACTCGTAATACTCGTTTTCTGGCTGAAGAAGATATTCTAATACGAGTGCGTTCGTGCCCAGCTGCGAGACAGGGTCTTCCTGAGTTATCGAAGTGGGCAAGAGATACTGATTGTCATTGGTTCCACTGAAGCCGGTCGTGACATTTGGCTTCTTCTCCACGAGATCCCACGCTGAGGTAGAGAGTTTATATGGAAATTCCTTGGCTGCTCGGGGGAAAACAATGTGCGAGAGATAGAAGTCTACCACTCCTGTATTCCTTGTAAACAATGGCAGCAGATAATCGACAACTTGGCTCTCGTCTTCTGTATTTAAGCCGTTAAGTTGGTGTAGTGCTGGTGGGATATCATCTTTTTCGGATTTCACCCAGTGATCGTATTCCATCTCGGGATTGTCTTGTTTGGCTAAAAGATCGAAGCACAGGAGTAATTGTTCTTTCGTCAAGCCGCCATAGTAATAGCTGAGACAAGTTAGCGCGATTGCAACGTCTGGGTGACCAAACTCCGCTCTCAAGCTGGGCACATCCTAATTTCATTATAAGTTGTCTTTCTTGATTAGATGAAAGGACGGCTCACCTTGGCGCGATATGGAACAGCTAGCAGTGTCCTGACGGGATCAAGGCCATAATCCACCCTCCAACGACGCTCCTTCAGTACATAGCCCAAAATCCCCTTTTCTTCGACAAGGAGGCCGCGGAGTAAGAGAATCCCGCTCCACAGACTCGTTCCGCGACAACGCGTTTGGATCAGTTCACAATCTTCATCTGGAACTGTTAGCTGAAGTATGAAACGACCAGCTGCAGCCCGGATTGAGTCTGGAAGAATAGCCAATGGAAGGCTGGATAGCATGCCATTTAGCGCGTCGTCTGCGACTAATCTGGATATCTGTAGAGATATATCGCTAGTAAAGATGCGCATAACGGGAAAACCCTTCTGGCTCTGATCTAGTTCGAACATTGTTGGGTTGCTGGCATGTAACTTGACTGCGTGAGCTCGTAACCGGTTTAATACTTGTTGTGTTGATGCCCAACGATTGGGATGATCTTCAATGGGCATTTGTTCCCCTACGGTGTACACCAATTGATATCGCACGTGCAGTATTTCGTCGCTCTCATCGAGCACGTCACGTGATACCTTGGATAGCCAGTCTTGCAGCGCCTTGAGCTCCCCGGCGATCTCAGAAATCCTTGTATCGCTATGAGGTGTTAAGAGGGTGTCGATGAACATTATTTTCTGTGACAGTATGTGTTCTGGCTGAATAATTAAAACCCCTCCATTGGCTACGCATTGCCTATAAAGGTTGCTGATGGCTCGAATCAAGGAAGGCGTTACGTTGAGATTGCGAGAGAACGGAATATAAAAAATAGGTCGATTGGCCAGGCCAGAAAGTCGGCTAACGAGTAGCTCGAACATCTGATTTGAGAGGGGCTTGAGGGTTACGATTCTCACTAGGTTTGAACCGTCGGCAAGCGTCGAAGCGACAAGAGGTACAATCACGGATGATTTCCCTTCGCCCATATTGAGTTGAAGGGATATACTTTTATTCGAACTGGGGGAAATCATTTCGCGTGCAACAATCAGTTGTATTGGACGCGCCCGTATGTTCGCTTCAATCTGTTCGCAATGGGCAGTTGAGCCCATCTCGGAAAGCATGTGAAATAACTAGTTGCACAAACCTGAATCAGAAGCCAATCCGGAGAAGAATCTGCTATTGATAAAAGGTCAGAGCTAACAACGGTCTCTATTTCGCGAAGAAGTTCCTGGCGCCTTCCTTCCAAAAATAGAGAAAGTAGACGTTGAGACTGTTGATATCTGATGAAGGCAATTGCGAAATTTGTAAATGCCTGCTTCCAGTAATCAGTGAGCGTGTGAATACGATCTTTCGCGAGCTGACGCAGTATGGACTGAGGTGTTATTCGAGGCCAGAGTCCGGAAAACTCCGCGACTTCCTGTATACTCCGGCTTGGGGATGGTGCTAGAACTGCTGAAATCCTGGAAAAAATGTCTTCTTTTATGCCCGAACAGCGATCATGATAGACACGCAGAGACTCTAATGCCGGCTCAACAGTGGTTCTTCTTGTGAGGCTTGATAAGCCCTGTTCCCTCAGTCGTTGGTAGCTGCTGTCTAATTCTGTTCCATAGCGCCGCAGCAATACATTATTGGAATGTTGCAGCTCTTGAACGAGGACTTCAAGGTCATCCGAACCAAGTAATTGAGGGCCGCTTTTGTGAGTCATGGCGAAAGTGACGGTGTGATCTGGTGTATGAAGCAAGGGATTGGGGACATTGTCTACAGACAGCCGTAGGGCATCATTTGCACGGTATTCCAATATATCACTAATTGAGTGCAGTGAGGTTGTTGGAGTACTGATAGCGAAGCATGGCGTGAAAACATATTGGAAGGGGCTGGGCAAGGTAACATTTCCGTAGAATTTCAGAATTTCCTGTAATTGTAGTATATGTTCTCGAAGCTCGACGTTCCGAGAGATTGACTGGAGGTGGTTCCAAACACGTTGCTCGCAGTCGGTTTTGTTAAACCAATCATCCCGAATATTCAGAGTGGGGTTGCAGCTCGGCCACTGATCTATTTTTGACCGTGCTGCCGTCGACGATTCTGTGTTGATGGTCCTGTTATATTCGTCATTCATCAGTGTACAAGTTTGCCGATATTGCGCAGGGGTCCTATATACGGAGCGTGCGAAATCAAGTATTAAATTCTTAAGACGTGTGAAATCAGGATAGAGGCCATCTGAAAGGTCATAGTGAGAATGTGGAGGGGACGCGAAACCCTGAAAGCGTTTGTCCGTGGCAAAGATCAGAATGAGAGGGACCACATTTGCATATTTGGATTGGCTATAGCTTGCCGCAGAAAGACTGAAGGCTAACTTGAACCTCGTCCTTGAGCCCTCAGGGTCACCAATTGTCGCTGCGCGGCAGAGGTTGTAAATGGCAAGCCAATCTCGCTTGGCATCAAAGTCAAGCCAGTATCGGCTGTACCGTAATGAGACCCCGCCATTAGCAAGAGCAGGACCAAGTGAGCCCCATGAGCACAGTTCATCCCAAGGTCTCAGCCATCTACGATCCAGGGAAGGCTGGGCATTCCAAATAGACCACGACATTTGGTAGGCCGCGAGCTGAGGGGGCCCCGCATCAACTGTATCCCTTGCTTTATACTCCGTGTCACCAGAAGATGGTGTTAGTTTTGGGTTCCAGCTCTCCAAGTCTTGGGGGTAGTACACATTGTTACGGCAGGCTGTCCGGTCGAGCAACAATTGGGTGCGACCAGAAAGCTTGAAGATGGTCGGTGATGTGTAGAGGGCCTCCATTGCACGCGCATGGTCAATAATGACGCACACGACTGGGTAAAATCCGTGGTGTTGGGATAGTGCCGGGAGGTGGTTCCACCTTACAGTAGCCATCGACTGTAGGTGATGTGGATAGTATATTTTGTCCGGGGTCAAGTTGCTAATCATTTCTAGAAGTATGAACTCTTGACGGTTGAGTCTTTGGAATGACCGGCATGTTGCACTTCGTAACGTGTAAAGGGCCTCTTTAGTCCCAGTGTGCCCGAGTAATGGGTCGGGAAGACAGTGACTAGTCAAGGCATGCAAATAGCATTTGAACAGTTTGCTGTTTAAATTCGCATGACTGGTAAGGCACCCACGATCAGTGTCGACCAAATATTCATGCCAGCGAACATCTTTTTTGGCGACAGTGTCGATAGAAATGCTAGTGAAGTTTCCGTTCTTCATGAAGAAGATGTTTCCTTGTGGAATAATAATACGCCTTGGAAGAAGAGAACCTGCCGGACTGGCCACGCTGGGGCACAAGACAAGTTTGTTATTCAAGCCAAACATCGTCCCACATGATTGTCTCTTGTCAACAACATAGCCAGGGATGCTTCGACACTCAAGCCCCGAACTTTGATTAATAAAGAACGCGAGGTGCAGTCGAGGGAGGGAAGTTTCTAGCACATGGCCGGCATGCGTAACAATGATATGTTCCGGTGATTCTAATGGCGAGAGCAAGTTGGAAACCATAGTTACGGTGCTTGAGCGAACATCGACAAGATGTATATCAGGGTCATCATGACCGGATTTTTTACGAAAAGCACAGGGTCGAGAGTGAGATTTGAAAATGTAGAGTCGCCAATTCGAGGCATCTGACGTCCAGGGAGATTTGGCTGGGCGGAATTCAACCTCCCCATTGCTCAGGTCGAGCCAGTGGACATAATCATCAACAAAGTGTCTTGGAAAGTCACCGTTCAATGTGGACCGCGGAATGAGTTGTAACCGTTTGGAATCCCCTGGGAGGCGTGCTTGCAAGATTACATCCCCATTATTCCTTGAAAACAGAACCTTTCCATTCTCTTCAGTTGTTATCTATGTGAATTACGGAGTGTGCACTACCTGGTATCCAGAGATAGCTGATCGAGTCATAAACTCCATTCCGGGAGCGTCGCCATCAGCTGGAAGTACATCTAGAATTCTCTGGGAGGACTTATGAGCAACAACGGAAGGAAACAACAACTATCTTGGCACTTACCGTTCCGAGGACGCCGGCGTATGTGGAATGTCCCGCTATCTCTCGGGGAAGCGTCCCTAGCGGCCTTCCACCAACGAGAAGTTGACCAGTTAACAAGTTATAATGGACGTCCTTCCCCCCTTCCGTATTGCACGAGATCCACCGAGAATTAGGTGCGGGGAGTCTACACCAGATCGAAGAGCTTTGTCGTTGGAATCCTACCCATAAATGTGCAAGAGCACGATCAAAACCCAATGGATTTGACGAGACGCCTTTGAGGAAAAAAGGTTCAAGGAAATGAATCAAGCGATGAAACCGATTTATGAGCCGGTTGAGGAAGTTAGTGCTGTCCTCTGTCTGCGATGGTAGAATATTGTCATGGACGACAACGGTACATTCAAGGGCGATAGCGAAATCATCATCCGTCGAAAGGATCCTTGAAACATCCTCATCCTCAGAGCCTACATCGTAAGTAGCGAAGCAAGTTGCCGCCAACGTGCACAGTCGGTGGCGCAAGTCGGTGCGTAACGTTTCTTCTTGTGTAGTATCCAGCTTCGTACGGATCTGATCAATCCACCCATACGTTATACGTCGAGCGTCCCGCAGCAACGCGTATGATTTCTCGCAGATATTGGGGTCCCGTGTGGCGGCCAAAAGGCGGCTAGTTATAAGGACTGAAAAATCGCTGAGCTCAGGGTGGCAGAAAGAGCAGTACCTCGCATACCGATAGTTCTGACTGTGGCCTCCTCCAACCAATT
Organism: Lactifluus echinatus; assembly: GCA_003315975.1. Lineage (NCBI taxonomy): Eukaryota > Fungi > Basidiomycota > Agaricomycetes > Russulales > Russulaceae > Lactifluus > Lactifluus echinatus. The sequence goes on from QFEA01005225.1 coordinate 42,540, forward strand.
GGCCGCTATCCTCTCAAGATGTGACTCCAATTCATGTATTAGAGTCCTTCCAAAGTCGGAATGGCCGAGGTCCTCATGCCACTCACGTACACCATCCGAGAGCGGGCCAAGCTGCCACGCTGCTTGCGTGATGAGAGTGTGTACCTCTTCGCAGCGAAATGAGAGAAATGGAGAGGCCAACTCCCTTGTTATGTTGAGCCATTGTAAACGGGGTCCACTACGCAATCCACAAAATGCCATGTACTCGTGTAGGCTCAACTCTTCTGGGCAGTCGGCTTGACGAGATATGACTTCATTCGAAGTATGCTGTGTCCCAGATACAGAGAATTGCAGAGGACCATATAGACTTGATGTGGGAGCAGGAGGCGTGCAATGTTTCATGACACTTGATTTAGAGAAATACCCCTCTACCCAGGCTGACCTTGTACGATCAAATAAGGCGTAAGAAAGGCCGTTGTTGACCAAAACCGAGGAAGCATCAGCCGGGAGGCAAACAGACTTGTAGTGTGATTGATCAGCAAAGGACTTCGTGGATGAGGCAATGGTTATTCGATGAAATGAGTGAGTCACAGCCCACCGTCTTAGACCAGAGAAGGCATCTAAAATGATTTGGGGTCGATCCTGTGTATTGTGTGCTTCCGGCATACCAATGTCATGGAGAATCGTGTACGTTATCTCTCTCCAGGAAGAAAACGCGCAGGGTGGCGCAAGTTCGAACACCACCATCTGTGCCTCTAGTGCCGCTTCGGGGAGAGGCCACTCATAGACGCCAATTGTCAGGTTCCTTGCTTGATACTCCAGGTCACATTTACGGCAATCAATACGTCCCCACCAGTTTGGAACATGATGATGATCCATTGTCGTGGCCTGCCTGGTCAGCGATGTCCATTGCTCCGTCAACCTTCTCAACTCGTCCCGCTTTGCGTCACGTTCTTGCACAGCACTTTGATTGATACTGTCATGAAGGCGTTGAAGTTCCAAAGAAGTACGGAAGTACTGGACAGCAAATGATGACGTAGCGGCCCCATTTGAGAAAATGGACGTGGTGTTCGAGAAATTATCGTGTCGCTGGCGTAGGTACTCTTCGATATGCAAGGCGCGTTGTAAAGAGCCCGAACGGTGCAGGAGTAATGGGTTAAGGAAATCTTGTGGAATTTCCGGTGAATAGGTACCCAATAAGGGACACTGCTGGATAGCCCAGGCGTCCAGAGCCTTCCACAGATCCATGATGGTTAGGATCATCACCGAATTATCTTCCGCGTTCTTTCCATAAAGGCACTTCGCTGCAGTATAATACTGCTCTACGCTGGAGTTGGCTCAGCACGCTCGTCCCAGTGAATGCTCGGGTGAAGTTGGCTTGTTCTCCCTTATGTCAGCCGTACATCCGTATCTAGCCCGTGCCTGTCCCTCTCCGGCCCTTTCTGGCCCGCCTGCTCTCCTTCCCCTATTCCATGCTCCCCTCCTGCGAAAAGCGGTGTCCGCACCGCGTTCTCGGTGGTCTCCTCAGCTTCGTCCTCGCCTTCCATGTTGTCCTGCTCCCACTCTGTTTGGTCTCTTTCTAGTTTGCTTCCTGGTCTGGGTATGAACTCTCGGAGTCTTCGCGCGCTGAACTCCCCATCCACTGGCGTTCCTGTTAGGTGCTCTAGTCTGTATGCATTCCTGATGCACTCTTTGACTCTGTAGGGTTGTGACCACTTTGGTATTATTTTACGCTCCGTTTTGAATGTATAGTCCAAATCACTGCGGTATATCTGAACCAGTTGTCCTTTCTTGAATAAAACCTCACCTTGTCTTTTGTTCACGCGCTTATCGAACGCATTTTTCCTTGTGATTGCGTGCCGTACTATTGCCTCATACCCGTCCACGCGCTGTTGCGCCGCGTACACCATATGGATTGTCGCATCCTCTGGACTGGGCTCTGCCGTTGCGGTACTCGCATCCGTGTTGGGGGTGTTGATCGCTATCCCGAGCAGGAGCTCCTTGGGCGAGAACTTCAGTGCCGGGAGTATGCGATGGTTCAGTGCTTTTACTGCTGCGTCGAGATGTTCCGGCCAGTCTCTTGGGAGCATGTCCCATCCCGTCGCGTCGTCTACTTCTCCCAATTCTGGAGCGCACATTCGCTTCAGCATGTGGAGGAGTATTTTATTCGTCCCCTCCACTAAGCCGTTGACCCATGGTGAGTATGCTGGTATGACGTGGTGCTTGCATTGGTTCGCCTCGCAAAACTCGCGGACCGCGGTGTTATTGAAGTGGGTGCCGCCATCGGTCATGAACGTTTCTGGGGGGATGAAGTGTTTAGTGATCATCTCCAGCGCGTTGACTGTGGTCTTCGCTGTGCCTGCTGTCTTGAGCTTGAATGCCCATATGTGCTGCGAGAATGTGTCTAAGTACAGCCCGATCGTGTGGTACCCACCTTTCCCTGGCGGCATTGACAAGTAGTCCCCTACGAGTAACTCGAAGGGGTGGCGTCGCGTTATGGGTTGGAGCAAGGCATTGATGCGGGATGGTCCGAAGGCTTTGCACTGAGCACATGCTTGGATTGCTTGAACTATCGAGAGATCAAGGTTCGGGCTCGCTATACGGTCCATGAGGGCTACTTTTATCCCGTCTCTCCCCATGTGTCCGCCGTCCCTGTGTTGTTCTGCTGCGAGTTGTTTAGCCTCCTCACGTGAGACGCACTCTGTGCGCATCCTTGCTCTCGTGCTTGTGCCTCCATGCAATTTCCACAGCCGTCCGTCCTCGAGCATGTACTGGGATGCTCTGTGTCGTGCTCGTCTCTTATCGCGGATTGTTTTCGCGCTGTCCTTTCCATGCAATGCATCAATG
>QFEA01005228.1:0-20044 GCA_003315975.1 Lactifluus echinatus
AAGACAAAACTGTGCGAGTTTGGGACCTGGCAAAACGATCTGCTGTACAGACCTTCCGCCGGGAGCATGATCGTTTTTGGGTCCTTGCGTCCCATCCAGAGCTCAATCTCTTCGCAGCAGGTGCGTATCCTTCCGACCCGGAGCGTTATTTGACATTCACCCTATGAGAAGGTCACGATAATGGTCTCATTGTCTTCAAGTTGGAGCGTGAGCGCCCTGCTTTTGCTCTTCATGGGGATACTGTGTACTATGTCCGAGATAAATACGTACGGTCGTACGATATCAACACGGGTTCGGATATCGGTCTGCTCAGTGTACGCAAGTTCGGCAGCCCGTACGTCCCTCCAAGGACACTCAGTTACAATCCAGCGGAACGCGCTGTCCTGTTGACTATCTCGTCTGATAACGGGCTGTACGAACTCACTAATCTTCCGAAAGATGTTTCTGGAGAGCTGAAGGACTCCTCCGTTGATGGAAAACGTGGCGCTGGACAGAGTGCTATATTTGTTGCCCGTAACAGGTTTGCGGTTCTTAACAAGAACACGCAGGTATGTCATACCAGCCGCATAGTCAGGGGACATCTGATTTTATATCTTCGAGCAGCTAATCGAAGTTTGCGATTTGACCGGAGCTGTGGTCAAGAGCATCAAACCCCCTGTTCAGACGAATGAGATCTTCTACGGAGGTACTGCCAGCCTCATCCTCAGCTCAACAAGTTCGGTTGTACTCTATGACATTCAACAACAAAAGACCATTGCCGAGCTTAACACCCCTCCAGTAAAGTACATCATATGGAGTCAGGATTCGTCTCAAGTTGCTCTTCTGAGTAAGCATAGTAAGTACTTTTATCTCTTCTCATCCGAGAACAAAAACTTGACATGTGCATCCTGTCTTCAGCGATAACGGTCGCCAGCAAAACGTTTTCTCAAAATACACTCATTCATGAGACTATTCGGATCAAGTCTGGCGCGTGGGATGATGCAGGAGTATTCGTGTACTCTACTCTAAATCATGTCAAATATTGTCTTCCCCAAGGGTCTGCCTTTCCACCTTCGTTCCAAGACACGTTGTTCACTTTACCAACCACAGTGATCACGGGGTCATTTGCACCCTCGACAATCCGGTGTATTTGACTCGGGTCAAGGGCAAGACTGTGCACTGCTTGGACCGTTCCGCTCGGCCTCGTACCATCACCATTGACCCAACAGAATATCGGTTCAAGCTTGCGCTCATCCGTAATAACTATGATGAAGTCTTATATCTTATTCGCACGTCGAATTTGCTAGGCCAGAGCATTATCGCTTATTTGCAGCAGAAAGGATTCCCTGAGGTACGCACCACTAAGGTTTCTGGGACAGGTGCTGTCGACCTCCTTTCATATTCCCCTAGATCGCTCTTCATTTCGTTGAAGATAAGAACACCCGTTTCGACCTAGCTATTGAGTGCGGCAATCTCGATGTTGCCCTCGAGACTGCAAAGGCAATCGACCGCCCCGAATGCTGGAACCGTCTTGCTCAACAAGCTTTGAAACAAGGGAATCACAAGGCACGTAACCTCTTCCTGTACTACGCCAAGCTGATTTCGAATATCGTACCAGATTGTTGAAAAGGCTTATCAGCAGACCAAAAATTTCGATCGTTTATCATTCCTGTATCTTGCGACCGGAAGTACCGATAAACTGGTCAAAATGCAAAAGATTGCTGAAGCTCGCGGGGACCCGATGTCTCGTTTTCACAATGCACTATATGCGGGTGATGTCCGTAGTCGCATCGCTGTACTGCGTGAAGTTGGCCTCCGTACGTGGCCTTTTCACGCTCATTGGAGAGTCACAGTATATCGACGTATGACGTTAGATCCGCTCGCATATTTGACTGCCAAGACGAATGGATTCGAGGACGTTGCCCTCGAAATCCTTGAGAGTGCTGGCTTGACCGAAGCGGACGTTGACGACATCCCAGATTTCGGTCGCGCAAATTTGAAGACCCCATCAATTGTCACCGCAACGGCTGACCTTGTTTGGCCTACTATCCCCGGTGGCGAGAGCTTCTTCGACCGCGCTCTCGCTAATGGAAAGTTGGAGACTGGGGTTGAGCCCCACGTCAATGGTGACGTTGGCGCTGCATCCGCGGCTCTTGATGACTGGGCGAAGGATGAGGTGCAAGACATAGTGGCTGATGAAGATGGTTGGGATCTTGATGCGGGTGGAGATACTCGTGCCGATGAAGGAGAAGCAACTGAGGATGCCGACGTCGAGGAAGTAGAGGAGCTTGGGGCTGGCGCCACGCCGGGTGTGGACGAGACCGAAGTTTGGACGCGCAACTCGCCATTCGCAGGGGACCATGTCTCCGCCGGATCTTTCGAGACGGCCATGCAGGTTTGTTCATTTACCACGTTTCCCGATACGTTGCCGATGACACGGCTCTGTACAGCTGCTTAATCGCCAATTTGGAGTTGTCAATTTTACCCTTCTCAAACCGCTTTTCGTGTCTATATTCCGGTCATCTCATACATATCTGTCGCCATTGGCGTCGCTTCCGCCCCTTGAACTACATATTCGGCGCGACCCGGCAGAGTCATTGCTCTCTCGAGTACTACCTGTTGCCGTGCAGACCCTTCGTCAAATTCGCGCGGACTTGTCAGAAGGTTTTCGTGCAGTATCGGGTGCGAAACTTCCCGAGGCACAGGCGACATTCCGGTCTGTCTTGCAATCATTACTCTTTGTAGCTGTTTCGTCGGACGAGGAGGCCAAGGAAGTAAGCCCTACCAGCCGTGTACTCAAGGCATTCACATACTAACATGCTGTAGTGGCGTGCTACAGTGACTACGGCTCGTGAGTATTTGCTTGGTGTGTCAATCGAGCTCGAACGCCGCCGTGTTGCCCAAGAAGAGCCAGAAAATGTTAGGAGGAGCCTCGAACTCGCGGCTTATTTCAGTCACTGCCAACTCCAGGCCTCACATCTACAAATTGCCTTGCGCAGTGCTATTCAGGTCTTTTCAAAAGCAGGTAACGCGGGGACGGCGGCAAAGTTTGCACGGAAATTACTTGATCTCAATCCGGATCCAAAGATTGTCTCTCTGGTGAGGCGAATGGCTGTTTGCCTTGTGCTGTGCTGTTAATCATTTGTAGGCACGACAACGCATTGCAGCCGGCGACCGCAATCCACGGGATGCCGTAGAAATCTCGTATGACGAATTCACTGAGTTCGAGATCTGTGCCGCAAGCTACACGCCTATCTACAAGGGTTCGCCGAGTGTGCGCTGCCCGTATACAGACGCGGCGTTCGTTCCCGAGTTCAAGGGAACCCTCGACCCATTAACGTGCTTGACCGAGATAGGTGCTGTTGCCTCCGGCCTTCCAGCACCACGGTAGTTAGCTTTAGATGGATTATGTCTTTCTACGTGTAAGCATTCGATGTCGATGATTTTTTACCCTTTGTGTCAGTATTTGGCACGTGATAAGCGTTTGAAGTCACGAGACCTAGTCGCGCCTACTGCTATTCCTCGCCTTTCTAAAATCTATTTTATCGCCCATTCGCGAGCCAAATATATGTATCCAGACACCCAATCCCCCCCTCCCTCGTCTCCCGGAAAAGAATCTACCAACTCTGTAATGATTCATTCGTCCCCAACCCCTAGGGTTTCCAATTCCAATCCTCTATCGGGATCAGTCCCCGACGGCAATAAATCTCGGACGCGCTCAATTGCGGTTATTTTGCGTGATGCATCGAGCGCTTTCGATCGAAACTTGTGTATTATTGCTCCTTTCGACAACGAAGTAAGACGTGACGCAGAGTTTTATCAAAGTGTGTTTGGGCGCATATATGCGTGCGCATACGCGCTTCGTAGGGCTCAAATTGTTGTTTTTCAGATCTAAAGGATAAGCAACTGGAGATTATTGCCATGATGAACAGTTGGGTATTCGCACGTCTCATCGCCGAGAATGAAAGAGCAGGCGAGTCGTTATCTCGTGAGATGGATGCCGTGGCAGAAGCGGAGAGAGAACAAGGCAGGTCCCCTGTTTCCTCACTCCCTCGTCCTTCTCCCTCTTGTTCTTGCCTTTTCTTCCTCGTACGGAGCAGTCAGCTGACTTGATTCATTCTCCCGAGGCTCTTCCGCATCTTTGCATGTCCGTGATTACGACATCTCGACCCGCCGTGATGAACCAGCTGCTGACTTTTCCCTTTCTCGGATGTGGTGCATAGAACGGATGCGTGTACAGTTGGAGAGCTGCGTGTCTAACATCAGAGCCGCGCTCGCTGCACTGAGTCGGGCAGTAATGTAAAAATGTGTCAGTCGTACTATACCCGGAAAGGAAATACGAGTTGTGGCTGTGGCTGTGACAAACGACGGGTCGGGCGACGGGCAACGGGCAACGGGCAACTCGGACTTGGTCTATCAACTCATCAACATCATCTTATCTGCTGGATACCCAATAGTACTTCATAATCTGTTCGCGTCTCTGCTTCCCTAAACTCACCGTCCCTGCGTCACCGCTCCCACTCCCGTATGGCCGTCAATACCCAACAACACTGTTCTTTCGTCCTCTTGGCTGAGTTTGATATTGACCGTGGTGCCCAACTTACATACCAGTTTCCACAGCCGTTAGGGACGGATGAGGGGTGTGTTTTATTCACTGATAATGTGCATGCGAGCCATATCTCACCCCTCATCGCTCTAACAAGGCTCCTAGCCAATTTGATGTTACCTGATGGCGCTGAGAAACACCTGGAAGATTGGACTATTTTCTTTCTGAATCAAACGCCTTTCAACATGATCGCTCCCGTATTAGCATTGGAAACACAAGAAAGTGAAGAGAAGGAGAACACGCCTGAGTTGCTTTATGTGCTCAACCTCGTCCGGACAAAGCACGATAAATCAGTTAGAAGGTGGGGAACGTCACAATCCTCAAAACATCGTCACCCACACAAATCGTATTGTTTAGAGGTGCGGTAGTGAAAGCCATGGCGATATGTACGCCACATCCCTTCATCCAGATATTCAAGGTGCGTCCTACCTCCATCAATCAACTGGCACAATCGTTGACATATCGTATCCCTGGCTAGCCCGTTCTCCTCCTGGCTCTTGATGACTATTTCTCTTCACCCTCACAAGACTGCTTGGCACGACTATTCGATGCCATCAACTCGATGAATCTCTCCGCCGCACCCATCTTGACGCGTGCCGAGAAGATCGTGATGCGTAATTCGGAGCGCAAAGATGTCTTTATCGAAAAGTTCGCCTCACCACGTACTCCCACGTTGATACCACATCCCGGAGGGCGCGGTGGTCATCGGCAAACGAACTCCGCTGGATCGCATGCCAGCTTTGAGGAAGGCATCATGATGCGAACCAAGGACGGCTTGGAGGGTCGAGGCCGTGCTAGCTCCGATACGAGCGTCCGCACGAGATCAGCCTCTCACCATAATGGGAGTCAACACTCCCCATCCGAGAATTCGTTCTCATTGGGAGGCAGCGCGGTGTGGGTGAGCGATGACGGTGGCTTACCGGAACAGAGTGTTCCCACCGGAACCGGAGTTGCCCCCAGTTACGGGAGCCACGGAAGTTCGGCCGCACAGAGAGGTAGTAGAGTGTCGACGGACGCCTCGTCGAGTTCATCTCATGGTCAACATGCACGTATGCCACAAAATGCGGGACCATTGGACCCTCGACTAGGAACGAAGGATACCCACTACTACCACACGACGATCGCCTACAAGGGCCACCAGTTACCGATCAAAATGCCCTTGGATACATTTCCGCAGGAAGTTGGCGACGTAAGTGGTCCTTGTTGTCAGCATGACACCGCTGTATTCCTGACTCGGGCACGGCAGTATTCCCTTATCCAGCTCATTCAAATATTCTCAACCGCCACCGTAACCGGTCCCTTACATCCTCATCTTCATTCTAACGGGAGCCTCACCCATCCTGTTATCCTCCTGTTCAATGCATTGATAACAGGCAAACGCATAATCTTTCTTGGACATAATCGGCCTGCTGGTCAAGTGTCCAGTTATGTGTTGTCTGCTTGTGCCCTGGGATCTGGATGCGGCATCGTATTTCGGGGTTTTATCGAGCGTGCCTTTCCTTATGCCAACCTCATAAATCGAGAAGAATGGGAATCAGTGTAAGGGTCACACTGCCACGTCCTATTAAACCTAGACTGACCTAGCCCGGCTCGACGTCTCTTAGACCAGGATACATTGCGGGCGTCACCAACCCTATTTTCGAGTCATCTGGATCTTGGGATCTCTTGTGCGACGTGGGAGGCGGACGCATAGTTGTGTCCAAGGACATTCATTCATCACACCCTCCTTCTGGAATGCAAGTTGGACCGCCGTCGACGCTTACGCGTACCGGTACCATCAAAATGGAGCCGTCAATTGGCAGTGAAGACGAGCTTGGCCGTTTACCCGGACGAGAGAAGGAATCCTCAAAAAGCGACTTTACTGCCAAGGCCGACAGTGCCGATAATGTATTCATTGAGGATGTAAGTGCATAGCAAAAGGTAGCTGGTACCAAGTAATAACCGTTTCCTTTTCTTGTAGATCATCACGGCAATCAGCTTCCACTTTGGTGAAACGTTGGTTCGAGCACGCTTCGTGGAATATGTGTGGCGCTTTGTTAGGTTAGCATCTCGATTTGAAGAGGATACCCTCGGAGCAACTACGATTGGCTTTCCTGGAGTTTCGTTTTATGAAGGCCCTGGCGACACATGGCGACTGGGCAGTGGTATTACCTTTCTTGACGATGCTGCTGGTTCACGAGAAGTGCTGGCAAATGCAAGCCGGATTGAAGCCTGGCGTCGGACAGCGATGTATCGGATGTTTCAGGAGGTAATGGCTTTGGTAATCATCATCCAAATGCGACTTAGGCTAAGAGGGTTCAACCCACTTCTCGCCGCGTTTCAGGATTTCAAACGTAGTCTCGTAATCAGTGCAATTCGAGGATTTGACATAAATTACCAGCTCTGGCGACTGCGGAACGCAAAGCAGATGCACGATGCCGAGGTGGAACTAATCATGCGGACCATGGTGGATGCTGTACACACTTATGATCAAGTTGTGGAGGTGCGCTACTGCGGAAGCTTGGCCCGTGATAGTACCCTTAACCATTACCCGCACAGCTCCTCTCTCTAACTCCACCGCATAATGGTGGTCTTCTTGCGCTGAGCTTCGGGCTTTTCCATCAGCAGGAAGTCGTGCGCGATCTGACCGTTGACCTGTTCACACAGATCCGCATGTTCCCCGTGAGTCCACAACTCCATGTGTTTTGCGCTTCGTGGAATCCTAATATCTAGAGGCATGTGTACAGGTTGGTGTGCAGTACTTACAGGCCCTCAATCATTTTCAACGCTACGCGTATGTCAGGCAGGCACACGCACGCGAATCGCGAGGCTTTGGCGGCGTGCGAGACGCCTCTGGCCCCGGTCTTCTAGCACCACCGCCTACCTTCTCTAGAACTCCATCACCTAGAACTGAACTCAATCTTAGCTTAGCATAGGATGATGGGGCAAAGCAATTGTACTCCACATGTAACTTGTATTATTTTTATGCGGTACCTCAGTCACAACGCTCTCTATACCTAGTCATACAAGCTTACAAACTTTGCGGGGCCATCCGGGCCGTTGCACCGGAGGCCACCTAATCGAACTTACGCCGCTTGCTGCCTCCCTCCTACTTCGTCTAGTTGTGCGGATAAAATGCGCTTATTGCGCGCTCGGAGCGCCCTAAAAGGTATAACATGTCAAGAGACCGAGGGACCAGATGTAGAGTCCAACTATGCAGCGCCCTGGGAGCATCAAAGACCCGAACGAAGACTATCCCTAACGAGGCCAGCTCTCCGACGCAAGGACACAGCAAGCCACTATGGAAGTGCCTCGATTGACGCTGTAGATTAATGCATACCAGTTTCGTAGCAGTGCACAGATGAACTGAGATGCACTGATGTCAACGGGAAATGGCAATGGGGACAGGGGGGTGACCAATTTGGCGGGTGGCCCGGAAGTACATGCGCGCATACATTCTCTAGCTCTAGGAACAGACGACATAGCGCGCGCGTGTGTGTGTACAAACCTTGGATATTCTATTACTGAAGAGATGCCAGAACACGCGAGGCGGCATAGAAGGAAATATACCAGTGCCAGGCCGAAGTGTCTAAGAGGGGTCCATAGACTCGACACGATGGGTTAGTGCCGTCGCATTGGGTAAGTGAGAAGCTAAGCTACGCCAGAGGGGCCCAAGGACCGCACGTCTGGGCGACCCTTCTAGTACACATGCACAGCCTCCTATCATTTCCAAGCATAGGTGCGCCACAACCTCGTGCAGCCTGAAGTTTTCAGAACAACGGGTGACAAGGAGGAACGGAGGCCAATGTCATGGTGGATGGAGGGCCTTTATACACTCGGACCCGGAGTCTGCTCTTGGCCGGACCGGAAAATTATGAAGTAAGCGGCGCCGGGTCGCGCGTAAAGTAACGTAGACGCGCGCGTGAGAGACGAGAGACAAAAGTTCGCAGGATCGCCACTCGCGGCCGGAACAACGTGACGCCACGCAGTGCAGCGCGGAGCACGCGACAACGATCACAAGCAAGTCACCAGAAGGTATCCAGCTGTATTGACGCGTGTCAAAATTCCGATCCACGCTTGTTCAGGGTCACCGGCCAGGCTCTTCTTTTCTTTTTTTTTCGCTTCTGGCTCGCATCGCCCCATCGTTCCGACTCGGAAGTGTTTTATTTTTGACGTGTGCGCATGCACGCATGCATCGCACCACTTGACATTTCCCCTCGCGCAGGATGGCATGCTACGTACAGCCGGTACCGGGTACGTCCAAGCTCGCAGCGCTGGGCCGGCTGTAATGTACGTGCGTCCGCAAGGCAGTACGTACAATACAGTGATCGTGGTTTGTACGTGTTGGCCAGGCTTCCTGCAGGCAAGTCAGGTCAAGGGTGGGCTGGTGGGCTGGTGCCGAGGTCGGATCTCCCGCGTAATTCGTCATAGGCAAGAGCAGGCCAGTCCGTTCCCTTACTCATTCTCGCGGTATGACCTTTCGGCGTCAGGCACCACACATAATGGACCAAAAAAATGTACCTTGTCAGTAATCGGCACAAGCACAGCATTCATTATGCCTTTTACATATCGCGTTCACGTTTCCTTTTTATATGATCGCCTAGTCAGGTCTCATTTACTTACAATACCAGGGTTTTGTTCCTAAGATGTCGAGGATGAAAGCAAGGGAATTTCTGACTATTTCTAATGAGCAAAGTAGTTACACCGGTGTTTCTTCCATGCGTACACGTACATTGAAAAAGCGTGGTATATTGTGACAAGCTATAATGATTAGACGTACTGTTTAAACCATGACTTCCGCTGTAAGCTGCTCTTTTCCCAACGAAGTGACCAAAGGGGGGACAGGTGCAGGCACTGCCGTATCTTCGATAATTTTCTCGCGTGGGTGAAGAGCTACCCATATACCCGCGCATGCGACAAGCAGTACGGCGGATACAGGCATGGCGACAGGAAGCAGCAACACGACAGGGAGATCTGAGAACGTGATCCAAAAACCCTGGATCGAAAAAAGGAGCAGTGCCCAGATGAACGATGCAGACGGCAGGCTGTGAACGATGGCAGTTGGCTGGAAGCCATAGCTTGTGTCGCGGGCATCCAGATACCGAGCCTTGATACGGGCGAGGGTTAACAACGAACTTTGAGCAGTTGATTATACACTGCAAGCATTTCACTATATCCAATTCAGTAGGGAAAATACTGAAATCTGTCTGATTAGTCCAGATTTTCCGAACTGAATTGGATAGTGTCGTGAAATGCCTGCAGTGTATAAAATATCAGTATGCTCACCCCCATTGCAGCGTCTGTGCCTACAAATTTTCGTTGTTCTTGAAGAAGGATGAGTGATATGCCCAAACCCAGAATACACAGCAGCATTGATGTTTTTGTCAAAACAAGAGAATAAGATATTGGTATCATTAGGAGATTGGCACTGTAAAATATCAAAATATCAGCTCGGTCTTTGTAGTTCGTGCCCAGAAGGTAATTTGCTTACATCAAGAGTGCAAAAAACTTTTTTTTCAGAGAACAGAAAGGTAAGTAAAACATGTCACAGAGGCAGTGATTGAGCTTACCAAGACTACTCTCTGCTTCAGTTCTTCAACGGTGTCAGAAACATGTTTACGCCAGGTAGATGTGTAAGCGAGCCCATCTATCCAGAGACCCTCGAGACGCTCTCTGCGCTGATTAGGCAGATCAAACAGCGCCTTTGAGACAGCCACCAAAACAAAGCTCCGTTTTTTCTTTGGCTTGTCTAAGACAGATTGGGTAGAGGACATCCGGCAGTGATCTTCGCCGAAATGAGTGAAGAAGCGATGGTTTGCTATAGGAGAATGTATCGTAAGGTACTTCGGAATTCGTAAATATGCGTTACATACCGACTATCGTCCATAGCCTAGCAACGTAGGTCGTAACATATGGATTTGGAGCGTGCTCTGCCGAGAATCAAATCACTGAGCGTAAAAGAATGTCGATAACTCGATTAAACAGAACGCACCTTTACCGCGCTGAAGGAGATCAATAAACCTCCCATTTTCTTCAGCCGTGTATGGGAAAGTGGGGACATCGGACGTGAGAGAATCTGATTATACTCGTCAATCCCGGGTGTGTGAAGACATTTGAAATTTTATAGCTCACCCGCACGAGCATGCAACAGAAGATTTTGGAGCTCGTTCAGTGCCGCAATAGAATATGGGGAAGCGGTGTCAGGGAACATCTCGACATGGGTCCAGTAGTTCTCCTCCAGAGCGTATTCTGTCCACAGATCTCAACATTGTTGAGGGGGCGAACGACGTACGGAACTCACGGAGATGACCCTTTGAGAAAGAATCCGGAAGCCCAACGACGGTTGTATCCACCGAGTGCAACCAATGAATGGTGCGATGGCTGTGATCGGCGAAATAATAGTAACAGCTTTCCGAATTCTGGTCAATTTCAATGAATAGATCTGAGGTTCCCAGAAGATTGACGTGATAGTCAGCGGCAAGATCCCGAATGAGGGCGAGCCAAGCATCCAGCTGATCAGAGATTCCAGGCTCAAGGACAGGAGCTTCGGTGACGAGTGTAACCCCTTCCTGCTCTCGGTTATAAGCGTAACGCCTTCCCTCCGGATGAATAGATATCGTCCAGCCGTGGGATTGGTACGACGGCCTGGGATAGAATGAGTTCCACGTGTCTCACGCAACTACCATAGAAAAACGGGCGCACGCTGGTCCAAAACTAGTTCCCAACGGTATGGTGGCCGAGGAGACTCTGACGCTGGATAAAGAAGCCCGGTGAGGCCGCGATGGGTGTGCGGTGAAAGAATTGGCTTACCGGACGTCCCCCTGATACCTTGTCTCCCTGATGCTGGCAGGGATGACGGGAATCAAGTTGACCGGGTTGGCATTGTATTTCGTCAGGGTGAAGGAACCAGCGTTTTCAAAAGACATTTGGGAAGGGCGTGTAACTCGGTCGGATACACCCTTAGAGGCTTATATGGTCGATACACAGCATTAAATGTCCGTCCGCGAACGGACAAGTGCCGTGAAGAGCTGTGTCTCATTTACTCATTTATGGGCGGTGCCCGGCATGAAAAAAAAGGCATTGCCTCGTTGTTCCATTTTGCCTACCACATTTTCTCTTTTCATATATGAAAAAAAAAAGACCATGACTGAAAGACCTGGCTAGCCATGGACTGGCCGACGAGGCCGACGGACGTCGGACAAGCGTGACTCGTGTGAAAGTGAAATCGTCGCGAGGCACGGCACGCCATCGAGGCACCGAAAGGCGCCCAAATAAATAATTCGCACCGGCACCCCGCTCTGCCAACGTAACTCGACCCAATTACATCCCCCCCAGAGAAACCCACACCGTCGGTGCTATTGCTGTGCAAATGCCTTCATCTGATACAGATACATCTACAACAGCTGAAAGCTCCGTAAGGTACTGTAAATTCGTATTCTCTCTCGAGATCTCTCTCAGATCCGAGTCTGATCTTGCTCGATCTTCGTAGCCCAGCTACAGTGGTGGCTCCTACATCTCCGTAAGTCTAGTAGTAGTTATCTCTCCTCATGTGATATTCACCAAACTCAGGGACGAGTCGTCTCACGTCGAGGCGTACGTTCATTGCCCTCTCATATAGCCCTTTCCTGACTTAACGGTCCCCAAGGCCGGCCCCTTTCCGCCCGAAAGGCCCTCCTTCGAAGCCCGCCTCTGGGAAACCGGGTGGGCGTTAAAATGAAGGCGCAATGTCTAATACGAATATGTATGTATTTCACGTTTTGGGACGCTCGCCATGCACGGGAACTGATTATCTCTTCAGGCAGATCACTATTCCCTTTCAAAGTTGTGTATGAGTATCAGTAGCGATGATGTGTCTGTTGTAGTCTTGTGTCGAATCAATTCGAGTGTTTCGGTGGCCTACACCACGATGTGCCATTCCAGGAATGACACTTGCTTGTATTCTCATTCCTTTCAGATTGTGTACGACCAGCTGCAGTACATGACCCTTTAAATGTGCGGCAGTGTGGTCGGTTGCTGTGATCATTACAGTCCAGGAGATGTTACTGATAATTTATCCATTTTGGGTTCTCCTTCAACCACGTTTGTATGCTGTGTAATCACTGCATCAGCCGAATTAGGACATCGGCGCAGGCAGTCGGCGGTCTCGATTCCGACTCCAAGTCCGTGCGTATTAAAGTGAACACAGGTGTGTGCTGTATTGACAGCTCTCTGAGAACGAGGCCAAGACGTACTTCAGAAACCCACCGACTCTGCCATGCAATCCACCACAACTGATCTAGAAACGTAAGTATCTACCCTACCAACTCTATCACACAGATCAGATCTGATAATCGATCTGTTGGTGAGCGATGGCGAACTGAGAGACGTCGAGGAAAATAGGTACGGGAATTTGTCTTTGAATCCGCGCACTCGTTCTCCCGGTAGCATCACACACGATTGCTTATTGATAGACGTTTACACAGCCAAACTGGGACCGGGTACAGACTTGAGTTATAGGTGTGCGCAGAACCCGATTGAACGCTAACTTTCGACAGCGAATTAACTTCGGCAACTGTTATTACATCACATGAGGATGATTCGGCCAACGCGGGGTAAATTTCCCGTGATTTTGGCACCTCCCCATTTACTTGTCGTCTGATCGCAGCTTTCTTAAATTTAGTCCCGGCCTTGGCATCGGTGCCAGTGCCACAGGCGGCGCAGCAACTAGAGACAGCGACGACTCGGACCAGACCGACCCCGACTCCGGCAGCGGGCCTGACGACGACGACGTCGAAGTCTCTAGCGATGGCGATGACCCGGATATCGCTGCGTACGTTGTTTGACCTTTCACCCGTCCCGCAGCAGCAACATTATCATTGACGTATGGCCCTGTTCCAATACCTCACAGCATGAAGGAGGAGTTGTTGCGATACCGACCACGATCGCCAGGTGGCAGACCTTCGGCTGCACATCAATCAAGGCCAAAACCAAGGCCTGCCCCGCAACCTAGCACAGACTCGAAACGTCCTGCTGCAGTGACGTCAGTGGCGAATACGACAGCTGGGGGCCGAAAGAAATGACGATGCGCTTTCCGCTGTTTTCTTGTGTATAGGAATGCTTTGTGTGGCGTAATGGCGTAATATGTGGAAATGATCCTGGATTATTTTTGGCCTGTGGAAAATCCATCGTAGTCTTTCGAGTATCGTTGCAGGAATAGCAAACTCAGAACACATTTACAATGACTAACACATTTCGCCAAATTGAACTTCCAAACTGAATCCCTATCTCAGGTACCTCGTCAATAAGTGGTTACCATCGACACAGCTTCTGGAGCATTATGAGCGTCTCCTCCACGGGTATGGTCCAAAGGAACAATGCGCGAAGCGCAAAAATTGCTCGTGGGTGCGTGAAACGTTCGTGATGGTGATAAAGGCGGCTGACTCACGGGACTCAGAAAATCCGATCTACCCCTCCTAAATGCGCCATGTGGTGAGACAACCTACTTGTTGAGGTCCGAGATAGCGAAGCATCTGAGTAACAGCGCTATAAAGGGTATAAACACACTGTACGTGGCGTGCAGGGTTGAGCGGAAAACAACACCGGAATCGTCGGGGATAAGAGAAGACGTGTGACCGGTGCCAGCAATGCTAATGGAAGATTGATAGTAACAGCCACCAGTCCAAGAACAAAGATAGAGAACATTCCGACCACGACGCTCGCGAACCCGGAGATGTCGGGCTAGTGCGGCCGCCGCTATCGTTTAGCGCGGGTAGTGGAGGGCGATGTGTCCTAGGAAACTAACTTTTATCGGAAGGCAGTCCGCAAGCTGTGCAAATAACCACTTGGTTCACAGTCGTCAGACAGGTTTCATTGTGACTGGAAAGGATTATGCGAGAATGGCGAGAAGGAGAAAACGCGGTCCCGACACAACACGAAAAGAAACCCAGTCACGAGATCGTTCTACCGGAGTTTAGAAAACAAAAGGTGTCTCGCCACTGTCCAATGCAGTGCGTACTGGAGACTCCATGCCACCATTTGTTCGATTCCTAGGCTCCGCAACCAGGAAAGGAACCCGTATTATCTCTTCAAGACGCTGACACACTCTGGCACTTGAAGGAGTTTGTTTGTCTGTTACAATACACCCTTTTCCATGGCAAGGTAAATTGTACGCACGAGGGATCGACGCTCTGAGTCACCAATGCAACTGTGCGACATTAGTCTGAAGAGAGAAGGTCTTCAAGGACAGAGGTGGATTCCCTGTTGTGTATTTCGATTATGTGATTCATCATGAAGCAATCTGTCGCCGACTACAAACGCGATAACTTGAGTTGTCACCTACTACAGTAGAATTATCACTGCCTGGTCCGTGATACATGACCCCAGACTGTGGCATGGCAGTTCAAACTTCATCGGTTCTCGCTCCGAGTCTCGATTTAATTTATCTACTGTTGGTTACACAACTACGTGCTGCACCACAATAATCGCTTATCTATTGGTTGATATCGGATTACACGCGGAACGTAGTTGCTAACCTGTGCAAATCCTTCGATTCCGAGCAGAGGCTATGCACTGCATAGATCTAGACAAATACTCTGGCGCGCTCTTCTGGAGACTCAAATACGATCGTCTTCGACACACAGCACTAGCACCCCGAGTGATCAACTACCCCCACCATGCAGCCCACTGAAGTTCTTTCAAGTTCTTTGGACCAAGGCACGTAAGTATCTGAGGCACAAGTAACTTAGGCTTCAAGTATCTGATAGTCAATCTGTTAGGACGAAAGGCGATGTTGTAAGAGATGATTTAAGACATAGGTAGGGTCTCTACCATCTATACTCATTCTCCTAGCGATACCACAGATTTCTCACTCACAGACCTTTTCCCACACAGCCAAACGAGGTATGAATCATGATTGGCAGTGTATAGCGAGGCCGGCGTTAACGCCAGTGTTTGAAAGCGAAATAACCTCGGCCGCTGAGAATGTTCTAGTATCAAGTCAAGCAGCTAATTCAGCCGACGCAAGGTAAATCTCACGGTTTGTTGACATTTCCTGCTTTTCTCTGACTATTGCATCTTTTGATTCCCGTGCCAGTAATGAAGGTAGCACAGTAACAAAGGACAGCGACGCCGACGCCGATTCCGAAATTGTCTCAGGCGATAGGGTGTCTAGCGATAGTGATGACGATGACCCGGACATCATTGCGTAAGTTTTTCATATCTCGTCTCCCTTCCCTTGCCCTTGCAGTAGCAGGTTTGTCACTGACATCTGTTTCCCTTTTCAAACACTTCAAGCATGAAGGAGGAGTTGATGCGATATCAACCACGAGCGCCGCCCTCAGTACCTGTCTCACGTCCGAAACCCAAGCCGAGACCCCGCCGTCATGACCCGGAGACTTCGTCCTCGCCGACTACGGCGGGGGATACGAAGGCGTGACGATATGCACATTGCCGTGTCATCTTCTGTGCATACGAGCGTTTGTCTTTCCATGCGGTCTGTTGTGATATTCCCCGATTACTTTGTCAAGTTCGTACCGCGTCGTTCTAACCCGGCCTGTCTTCATGAGGCCTAAATTGTAGTATCAGTTTAGCACTCAGTCAATGAGTATTTTCTGTCGACAATTTCGGAGCGTGGCGAATAGTACATGCAATGGCATTATCCAAGCTTTGGGTGAGGGCTCGGAGCTTGGTTACTGTAGGTTCATGCAACACGTCCAAACTCCGTGGGCGATTGCTGCCGTGCTTAAAGCAATCCAAATGTACCGTGCCAGTGAGACAGAGTCGACAAAAAAGTGTTGGGTAGTTCGCGGTAGTGAAGCATCCAAGCAACGATACAATGAAGACTCGGCGACGATAGGCGTGACAGTTTGAGCTGAGCGGGACGTGGTTCCGAGGGCTTCTCTATCCAGATGTTATTCAATCCTTTCTTAATATCCGCCAACGCTGCGCGCCCATCTTTCTCTCTTCCGCAGGGAAATAGACGTACCGCAATGTGACATGTGTATATGTTGAGTGCAACCATCTACCCATTGTGCCTGTTACGTCATCCTTTGGGTTGACTTGATAGAGAACTAATTTATTCGCACTGGTCAGATGGCCCCCGTTCAGTCTGAAATCAGAACGTCAGGGATGAGGAAATTTGTGAGTATGGCATCGTGTGCTCGCATCACCGTGTCTGTAATGATATTCACATGAAGCCCGTATGCTTGTATACGCTGGAGATATAAGGCATATATTATATAATATAAAGATCGAGTTAAGTCGGGTGTGTGGCTTGTACTCACCAGTCCCAACAGCACCGTAATTGTTTATAGCGTCATCTGTCTCTGGGATACGCATCTGAGATACGCAATTAGGAGGGTATCATACCCTGGCACTGGCATTTTGTCTAGCTATTATCTACATCGTTCATTCATCGACATATGTCGGAAAAATAATCGGAGCATTTTAATGTTGCCGGCAGTACCTGGCATTGTAATGGCATATAATGTCGGCTAATGCAAGTCCTATTCTTGAAATGGGATATAATGATTAAATAATCAATAACATGGTATAGTGCGCAATTTAATTATGACAGGCATTGAAATGAAATTAAAATGCATATTCATGTTCATTATGTGGTGTCGAACTACAATTTGCAAATCTGTTATATAGCTATCCAGCAGACGAAACGAAGCAAAGGGATCACCACAAGGGGTTGTAAAGCTGAGGTGGTCTAGGCTATACTGTAGTAGCCTACTGGGACTTGATCAATGATTGATGAACAAGGTGTGGATGCTATAACTGAGTCACCCATAGCTGCCGAGAACTCTCCACGCTGCTCCTCCTGGAGCTGCACCTGTGTCAAGTGGTGGAGCATGCCTCGAGTGGAGTTATTCGGCTGGTTCAGGGGCTCCATGAGTCCGCAAAGCTTCTTGTACATGCACTGCATCGACTCATCGGCTATCGTGAGACAGCGGCTCAAAGCACATGAACTCGTCTGTAATGTCCGGCAGAGCATGCTACAGGGTGGGCACTGGCAGGGAGGGCAGTAGGAACACGGTCGTCAGACAGGCCGTCGACTCAGGTGAAAATGGCTGCGGGCCGACTCACAGATGATCCTGAGCTCTCTGGCTACATTCTGCAGCATCTGCAAGGAAGAGGGGGAGACTGATGGGACGAGATGGTCCCGGAAGTCGTCGATCGGGCCCACCTCGACGAAGGTGGGCACAATATGCTTAGTGAACAAGGACCTCACCGATCTTGTCCCAGCAAGTCCGCTATCTGCTTTCATACTCGCTTTTGAGCCGGAGAAGGTCAAATTGTGGGTGCTGCATCAGAGGTGTGATGTTGACAGTATGTGTGAGTGCTTGAGTATTGTGAGCGGCTTTGTTGCTCTAAAGATAAGGAATAAATTTCGCGGGGGAGTAGATGGATTGGATAAAACACCTACGGTTGTCTGGGATTTGAAGGTCGGCAAAGAGGGTGACTGGACACAGGAGATAAGATTGCGTTGCAACAGATGATATATATCATCTGGGGTGACACGCAGCAAGCTGCAAATAGTCTTGAGGCAATGCTCCTCTGACCGCAATGAGACATTGACTTCCCCACTGCACCGGTCAAGCTGGGCAAACAGTGGTTCCAAGTCTGAATACATTCCTTCATGTGTGTGACCCCTCGCTATAGACAAATAAGTAATGAAGGAAAGAAACAGAGACACTCAGTGTTTTGCTCACCATACTAGATATTCCTGGTGAGGAGTATGGTCGATTAGGCACTATAGACAAATCTCATTCAGATTTGGGAGAGCCTGTGGATGCGGCCAAAGTGTCGAAGAAGCGGATGCGTGAGAGGAGCACATTCCCGGACTCGTTCTCTCGGGTGAGCCACGTCAAAATCGCGAACTGGGAACACATGGCCTCGAGTTGGTGCGCGGCGACACTCGGAGTTAGATAACAGCTGCGGAATATTCTCCGATTAGTTTGGTCGATGCGTGCAATGAATGTTGCATGGGCTCAGAAATGCCAAGGCCAGTTGCGATCTTCCTCTTCTCCTTTCATCCTCTGCCCGTCTCTGGGCAGCACCAATGAGCCTCGTTTCAAACCTTTATCATCTTGGTCTTAACTTCGTGAACATAAACTCCAGAAGAACACATTGTGGAGATTCACATCACGAGCCCTTGGTGACTACCTCAAGAGTCAGTCTTGGTAGCATCTGCTGACATGAGTCCATTGCTCTTGCCCCGAATGACTATCTGCAGCAACTTGTCCGCCGCAGCGCAGCAGAGACGCAGAGGCGGAGCCAGGGCTCGGCAGGTAAGGCAAAGACGATTACAAATGGCTCACCGTTCTTGGACATTTGTAATGCAAGGAATGTGCCGCGTTTTCAACTTCAACTTCATCTTACTCTTAAAACCCAACCAACAACCAACATACCAGGGCCCGTATGTCATCGCTTCTCGTTTGAAAAACGCCCAAAATGCCCAAACAATGCCAGGATCGCTGGCATGAGTGGTTGGACCCCTCTTAAAAAGACTGAGTGATCAAAGGTGTGTGCATCTTCCGTGCTTCGTCATGTCCCCAGCCAGCTCACCACTCCACCTGGCTAAGCTTATGTCTACACAATCACGGACAATCGCCCCCATAGTCGGCCGCATCGCCACTCAATGTCTTGAGCGATATCAGAAACTGCTAGATGTGGCCGAAGCCAAAGAATACGAGGCCCAGCCTGGTGATGATGTGTGCTGCTAACAACCTGGTGAGATGATCTGGACCCAAAGACGAAGCCTGCACGCCCCGGCCCTATTGATGTTACCCGCTCAACAATTTTCGCTTTCACAATCCACAGGACCTTCTAACTTTGTTGTGTACGTCCTCATTTCTACAGTTTCAGCAGGCTTGCTGCCTCACTTGTTGACCGATACACAAGACCATTGATGACGACGACTACCGTGACGCTACGGCGACGGCGATTACCGCGACGATGGCGCTGTGGTGGCAACGGTGATGATACTGCGTCGACAAACACACACCGTGGCGACGGCGACGGCACGACGACCATGACCACGACCACGTCACTCCGGCGATGATGGCGGCGACGACGACGACGACGATAAACGAGCTACCCAATTTGCATTGGATTCGACGCAGCGGCATTGAATTGACGCGGTAGCATTGTAATACATACGTACTAGAAAATTATGTATATGTAGTTTTATTGAAATGCAAACAATTCACATAAAATCGTTTATAATGGAGTCTTGTCATTGAAACGGTCCGTAATATGAGCGTTCTCATTGAAATGTCAATGTTCACATGTAGATCGTTTATAACGACTTGAAATGAGTTATAATGACGGACGTCCCATTGGCATGCATTACAATCATTGGCATGCCTTACAATGATAGTGCTTAGTCATGCTTATGCCGGACAAACCATTGTAAATGGTCTGATGGCATTGTAATGGCATTGTAATGGTCTAATCTAATAGCATTGTAATGGCATTGTCAGATTTTCGTATGCC
>QFEA01005236.1:0-10149 GCA_003315975.1 Lactifluus echinatus
CCATGTTGCTAGTCGCAAAAGGGGGCTTGGAGAAGGTAAAAAGGTATTCAGTAACAGTCACCTCCCAGATGGCTGCCTTGACCAAGGACGCTGGCAAAAATGGTTCATTACAACATATATTTGGTGGGTAGCATGTTTGGATGACGTATGGAGCATCAACTGCATCAACGCGCGTGACGCCCTTCAAGTTCTTTGGGATACTCTCTATGGAAAAGAGATTCCCTATACCGTTTCAGTTTCTAGATGTCCGGTTTATTCAGTGGTGCGTTCCCTCATTCTTTTTGTGCCGTTAGTGACAATTTCCTCCCTAGGCCCATCAACGCCTAAGTGACTCATGGCGTGCTTACATTGCCTCTGCAGCTCTCGCCATTCTCCTTTCTATCTTTGAATCTCAGGAAAACCATGGAATGTTTAAAACGGATGATGATCGACAGCAATTTGCAGAGGAGATGCTTGAGGATCAAAGGTTTTTGTATTCAAAATATGAGGATGATGGAAAGGTATGCATTCGCAATTGTCTCTCATTGGTTCGATTTGAAAGTGTGATCATGTAGGTCCGCAAAGGCCTCTTTTTTGGACAGATCTTCTTGCGTACTTTTGCTACACACTTCTCGATCATCGAAGAGGCAAGGAAGGTACCCGCATTGGGGCCTACCACTCTTCAGCCCATAGGTGCAGCTGGCATGTGCGCAGCGGCGGTAAGTGCAACTTGGTGCATGTGTCTCTGTCTCATTGTCCATGATAGGCGGAACGGGCTTTGACTCTAGTCTCTTGCGGTAACATCACCATAGAAACTATCAATGAAGGCAAGCAAGGCTCAAAGGGTTTCAAACTCGTTCGTACCGAACAATGTGAAGATACATCATTTAGCGAGAGCGAATGGGGCAAGGCCACCAGAGACTACACCAAATCAATCCGATCCCTTGGACCCGACGTCTTCGATCGGGTGTGCACCCGAGCAAAAACCATCTCCAGAAGTACGAGCAAGGCAAAGGATGTCAGAGCGAAGTCCCCGAGTTACGAGATGAATGCCACTCCAGATTCACGGGCAACGCTCATATATGTGCCTGATTCAGATGAGGAGGCTTGTGCATTTTCAATTTGAAGTAGTATTGAATTGACTCATCTATCATTTGCTGCAGGACCTGCTGGTTGTTGCATTCTCAATCCTGGCCTGCATCTCGCCGTCAACGTTATCACCCACTTGAGTCTCTTCAACTGCCTACACTGTTTACATCTTTTTTGCCATCTCATCGCCTTCAGTTGTCTTGTGTCCTCGTCACTACCCTGCTTTCAAATTGCTATCGTTCACCCTTTTGGCCACTCGCATCGTTATAGATTCAACTAACATAACCTGCTCAGCCGCTATCAAGTGCCAGAGCGACGGACTTCTTTTTTGACTTGTTTCGCCACCAGGATCTGTAGCTTTGTCCACCTCGAGTTCTTACTTACTCCTTAGTTGCTTATCCATCCTTCTTAGTTTGCTCCTTACACGTGTCCTTTGATTTGCAATTTGATTTGTCCTTACTGGTCGTAATTCACTTATTTTGGTTCTTGGCTGATTCTTAAATGGACATGGCGTAAGTTTCATACTTAAACATAAGACGCGGACATGGTGTAAGTTTCATTCTTCGACATAAGATGCGGACATGGCGTAAGTTACATTCTTAGACATAAAACGTGGACATGGCGTAAGTTACATTCTTAGACATAAGACACGAACATGGCATAAGTTTCATTCTTAGACACAAGATGCGGACATGGCATAAGTTTCATTCTTAGACATAAGACGCAGACATGGCGTAAGTTTCATTCTTCGACATAAGACGCAGTAAGTAGTAATTTAAGTGAACTTTAAGGAATTGAACTCCTGACCACAAGTGTCAGTTTCCTTACTTTTTCTTCACTTAAAACCTCTTACTCCTCACCGTAAGGACGTGTAAGGACGTGTAAGTGCATCTAAGTGCAATTTGAAGTTTCCTGATGAACCAAACGTGCACACCTGCATCAGAAAGCATGCACAGTCATGGTGCACGCTGATATCACCCACACTCGGCATACACACCGTGTACACCACAATCTAGTGCACAGTCAGGCACACGCTGAGGCGCATAGTGTCATATGCACGACACGCATACACTCTAACGCAGGTGACCCATCTGGTCATGCATTCTGATTCAGTTGAGCGACCAGCTCACACTAGCCATCACTCATCAGATGTGCACAAAACATGTGCACATCAAATCACATTAAAGAGGTGTGCACAATCATATGCACATGGATTGTGGGCACTCCAGCCACTGGCAATCAATTAACATTGGTCGCCTGATATCAGGGTGGCCCGCACGGGCACCCAGAAAGATAAACACGCATGATCACACTTGCGCACACGACTGGGACAAGGGAGGAGGCTCGTCGGGTGAGCCCCAGCATAGTTATATTACCGTAACTGTAGTTACAGTGTACTTAGTATATAAAGCCTGCACCTCCACTACTGGAGGGGCAGACAATTTTCTTTACAAAGCTTTAGCAATAAACCACGAGTTTAGGCTGGTTCTGTTGCTTGAAGCTCTTAAGAAAGGAAGTCTATAACATCTTAACAACACCATAACACGCCACGCATGTTACAGGCGGGTATGGGTCACGGGTCATACCCACCAAACCCATGACCCATACCCATCCTACCTGTGACCCGTACCCATCCTACCTGTGACCCATACCCATACCTTCAAGTACTTCAGACTTCTGAGCTTCTGCAGCAATATCCAGGCACCAAATGCACACCACTAGCAACACCTAGTGGAGAATGAAGCCTGGAGAATGAAGCTTCTCCCTTTCTCCTCAACCCTTGTCATTATGCCACACAACAAAAGCTGTGAGACACCGCATGCGTTGGACTGTGGAGCAAGGCAGGATATGCAATGCCAAGGGACTTAACTCATGCTGCTTCATTACCTGAACTGAGAGAGGATGAAACTGTTGAGACATACTGTATGTTATGTGCAAGTCCTATGCATATCAGCAAAGCCTTGTCTGGTCAGTGGATATGTGACCTCGGGCTAGCAGAGTCTGTCTCAGGTGGTGAAGGGCAATAGGCCCTTGGAGTGATGGTGCACAAGATAAGAGGGAACGCAACTTGGTATTGTCACAAGGAGAACAGACTTAGGGTCTGTACTCCATTGTAGCATCTGCTTATATACATGTGGTCCTACTATATAAGGCATCCTCTGGTGTGGTACTAAGTAAGTACGTCTATAGAGCTGTCCAGTATGAGTGCGCTCAGGCTACGTGCTACTGAGTCAGAACACTGTGCTGATAGTACAAATGGTGAGTCAGACAACAGGAGGCGTATCAGATACCGTACTGTAAAGCACGTTGTCTCGAGGGAACAAAAGGAGATTGCCCAGTGCTACTAAGGTAAAGTCCATCGGCATGTTAGAAGAATAGGCCCCAGATGCGAGCCAGTGTGGTGCAGTAAAGGAAATGAACATAACACTGTATCAATCATAGATAATGGAGACACAATAGGTGCTCTAATAATTAATAATAAAGATATTACCTTCCTTTTTGGTACACACAGACACTTATGAACTGAGAAACTGATGCATGTCACTACATGAGGTCGGATTACCCTTTATAGTATATATTGGATCTGCTAAAGATAACATGTGCTGATGTGCGCTGAACATTTGTACATATGATATTGCATCTAGGTCTCACTAGATTTGCACACAACAAACTAGGTATTTGGACACTAGTTTACACACTCTTTTGGACATGTCTCTGTACTGTAAAACATATACAGTGAGTTCCAAAACCGATCTCATCAACCTAACCCTTGACCTAAAACTGATATATCTTAGCAAATAATGATAGTAGAGATATGAGTAAGGTACCATTGGAAAGGTATGGCCCAGCCCCTTTGCAGTTGTTCTTCAGTCAGGTTGTTGTTGGGCATCACCCCATACTCAGCATGGGGGGCAATGTGTTGATAGGCACCAGCGGCGGCGAGGCATCAGGCACTGTTGAACTCATGCCATAGCATGTTGTCAAACCTTTTCTTCATGAGGACGAATCATTGCCCCATGTCTTCTATTTCGTGTGTTACGGTTTCCCTAACATTTCCACCCAACTCATGCTATGATGCTAATGATTGGCTTTGTTTGGTTGGGAAAACCTTATGTTTTCCCATTGTCCTCTGGATCAAGACGTGTTACAGCAAGTGTGACCATTGTTCACACTTGCTATTGTTCCTGTGACCCATTGTCTTGGTCACGTCACTTACCATTCTTGGGAAGACCTTATTGTCTTCCCATTGTTCTCTTGTTTGAGATGTGTGACCATTGTTCACACTCTCTATTGTTCTTGTGACCCATTGTTCTGGTCACACTCCTTATTGTTCCGTTACTCTATTGTTCTGAAGGTCTATTGTACACAGCCTTAGAGTAAAATGTATTTAAGCCCTCAGCTTTGGACCCTAAGTCCCTAGCTTCAGCTTAAGCTTCCTTGAATCCAAATCCCCTTTCCCTCTATCTCTGCCCCTTCAAGATAGTCTTGGGAACTTTCCTTGCCTATAAGTCTAGGACTTATAGTGATACACAAGGAGAAACTCTCACACCGCTAGAGTGCTCTCTAGTATCCTACCAAGCTTAACTCCGTCCAGCTCTTGACAAGGCTTAGAACACATGATACTCAGGTCACGTGTATAAAGCAGAGCTTGTCAAAACAACTTCGAGGCACTCCACCTACTGGTCCTTTGGAACCATAACATTGTGCCTTGCGGTACAATATCTGGTGACTTCCACTGTGAGTGTGACATCATCTTCCATTCCCAGGGCTCGGTCAACAATGGGTGTAAAGGTTTGGTGGTCCTTGAAAAGGAAATGCTCTTTCTTTTTGAGGGCTGCTTGTGGATATGGGTAGGTCTGTGTAAGGTAGCAACCTCACCTTACCTCAGACAGGTGTGCACAGCGCTGTGCATGCCACTTACCTTAAAATGTGTGCACACTACCACACATGCATATTGCATCATATGTGCACTTCTTAAGGGCATGCAACTCACCACAAAAAAAGAATAAGGCATGCACTATTATGTGCACACTGCTTTTCACACACATGCACAACCAAATGCACACACCTGCATCAGAAAGCGTGCACAGTCATGGTGCACACTAATATCACCCACGCTCGGCATACACACTGTGTACACCACAATCTGGTGCACAGTCAGGCACACGCTGAGGCACATATTGTCATATGCACAACATGCATACACTCTAACGCAGGTGACCCATCTGGTCATGTGTTCCAATTTAGTTGAGCGACCAGCTCACACCAGCCATCACTCATCAGGTGTGCACAAAACATGTGCATGTTAAATCACATTAAAGAGGTGTGCACAATCATGTGCATGCAGATTGTGGGCACTCCAGCCACTGGAGATCAATTAGCATTGGTCACCTGATATCAGGGTGGCCCACATGGGCACCCAGGAAGATAAACATGCATGATTGTGCTTGTGCACGTGACCAGGACAAGGGAGGAGGTTCATCGGGTGAGCCCTAGCATAGTTATATTACTGTAACTGTCACGGGCGCACACGGTGCCTCAGGTTAGTAGCTCTGATGGACACAGCCCTGGGTTGATTCGTAGTACGCTAGATGGGATTGTGGCTCGCGTTTCATAGTAGAGTAGCTATTAGGATTAGCTACGTAGGGTCTACTCCATATAGTCCTAGGACACTGCCTCTGATTGATGTGACTCAGTACTAGTAGACGTATACTAGGATCTCTTAGTATAAGTAGAGGCACTACTAGTTGTAACTACCTTAAGCTGAGTCTCCTCTAGAGACGAAGCCCAATACACTCCAGTTCGCTCTCATCTTGTGTGCAAGACCGATTCCTTCCAAGTGGGACTTGGAAGCGTTCTACTAGACTATCCCCAGGAGCACTCAGCTCACGCTCTCACCCTAAACGGAGGGTTGGAGAGGTATTGTTCAGCACAGACAAGGCGACTCAAAGGACGAGTAACGCCTTTAGTTTTATCAAGCAAGGCTTCGGGGAAGCCCCGTAACATCAGACTCAGCTTAGTTTCCTCTACGACAGAGGGCTGAGCACAAGCAGGACACCACAGCTCCACGAGAATATATCAAGGAAAGCCCAAAGGAAGGGGCCCCCATTAACACAGTTGCATTCTACATTAACAAGGAAGACGTACACCTTCCATTCTCGTGCTGGGCATTTCACGACAGCCATTCTATCGCGCTAGAACCATCACAGGCAGTACATCTATTGACATTCAAGGGACGAAAGTGGTACCAAGTACTTATTGACGACAAGAACCGCAAGTGCTACATTGGCAGAGCATACCCAGAACTCGACGAATATAACAGAGAAGGAACCTATAAGGCAGACGACACGTTCAGAGATTACATCCCCGTATCCAGACTCATTACACCACCGCCCAGAGAAGACACACCACCACCCGAGACAACATCGGACGCAGAATCATCAGAAGCAATTCACGACACCACCACGCGCCCTATCGCAGAGATTCCAGAAGAACTGAAGAGGATGTCATCCACAGCCACTGCCATACCAACCCAAGTCATGACCGCCCTGACCAGACCCCCCTCACCCATACCAGAGATGCTCTCCACCGCCCCACAACGTACGTCCACCCTCACCAGTGGATACTTCAATACACCAGCCGAAAACCTCAAGAAAGTCTTCGGAAGAAAGGACCCCGAACCAGATAACAACAGACCACAACGTCCCCACTTTCCCCCACCTCGGGGCGGAGGAGGAGGAGGTGGAGGAGGCGGAAACGGAGGAAACGGCGGAGGAGGAGGACCTCCAAACAATCCAAACCCACAGAACCCCGCACCAAACGTCGTCATTGCAGGCGACGCAAAAATCATGGGAGCACTCCCAGCTATATTCGACGGAGACAGAGGGCAAGCCGACGCATTCTTAGATGCCCTCAAAGCCTATTTTCGAGTTAACATGGACGTAGGAGCATTACGCTCCTACATCAAACGTATCGCTATTGCGCTCACACTAATCCAAGGACCCAAGGTCGAAAATTGGGTCAGAACCATGGGAGAATGGGTCGATCTTCTCCACCCAGATATTGACGATGACGAGGACACATGGAACCAATTCATAGATGAGTTCCAACAACAGTTCGTGGACACCCAGAAGATCCCACGCGCCCGCATGCACCTACAAGAGATGAGAGTCAAATGGCCTCTCATCGACGAATTCATTCAAGAATTTGAACAGAACGTTCACCTCGCCAAGTACGAAGCTGGAGACCACGCAGTCACCCAACTTTTCCTCAATGCACTCCCCAAGACCGTACTCGAAGACGTACTGAAACCACCGATGGTATACACCTACGAAGACATTAAAACCCGAGCCATCGAAAGCGTCCGCTCGCGCCAGATGATAGACGCAATCTTTCGTAAAAGAGGACCCACGCAACCCCCGCAGAGTACAGGACCCCGTCCCAACTCGTGGAACAATTGGCAGAGCCGACCCCAGAACTGGAACATGCAGAGAAATCTCAATCCACCACGCTTCCCTCGCCCCAATGCATTCCAACAACCCTTTGGAGGACAACGATCGTATAACTCGAGCAACGCACCGCCCAACATGAGAAACACGCCAGTCCCCATGGATGTCGACCGCACAAGAGCACCCAACAATTACAGAGGACAGAACAATTACCAAGGACGAGTCGTGCAAACTACCAACGATCCAACCAGGAGACGCACTCAAGGAGCTTGCTACAACTGTGGCAAGACAGGACATTTCGCACGAGATTGTCGCGCACCTAAACAACAGCACAACCGTGTCACCAGCCTCCTAGATTGGCAAGAAGGAGACCCAACCGAAGAACAAAATCCGGAAGAGCGCATCGACACTCTCTTCCAACAAATGAACGCACTCTCTACGCCAGAAAAGGAACAGTTCATGCAACGATATGGAGCCGAAGAGAACAACGGCGCAAATTTTCCCTCTGCCTAATTCGTTCAGCCTGGATTAGGAACCAATTACCAGACCGTGTGTATCTATCGAATCGAAAATCCATGACTATGAGGATGTTTTTCCACACACGATCTCAGAGGGCTGAAAGCACAGTGTTACTAGACTGTGGCGCGACTGAAAACTTCCTCGATCTGAACTACGCTCAAAAATTACGACTTGATATTAAGAAGTTAAGAACCCCTCGACCCGTATACAACGTCGATGGAACATTAAACAAAGCGGGAAACATAACACGATATGTAGACCTGCAGATTCAAACCGGACTCAAACGCACCAGTATGAGGTTCTTCCTAACTCACTTGGGAGAACAAAAGATTATCCTGGGTTACCCCTGGTTCGCAGCCATGCAACCGCGCATCGATTGGGCCAGAGGATGGCTGGACACCGAACAACTCCCCCTCATCGCACGATCCCTAGACTTTATTTCAGGAACCCCCCAACCAGCTCGACGAGTGGCCAACATCAGACAGACCAACTATCGCGAAAGACCCAATGACGCTATGGATCATTCCCCTGAAGAAAACTCCATTCCCCCCGCATACCGAAAGTTTGCCAAAGTCTTCAGCGATGCGGAAGCACAAAGATTCCCAGACAGCCGGAAATGGGACCACGCAATCGACCTAAAACCTGGAGCACCCAGTGACCTGAAAGGGAGCCCCTACGCACTCACACAACCAGAACAACAAGCACTTGAAGAATTTCTCAAAGAACAACAGGCCAAAGGCTACATCCGACCATCAAAAAGCCCATATGCAGCACCCTTCTTCTTCATCAAAAAGAAGAGTGGCGCACTCCGACCAGTGCAGGATTATCGACGACTCAATGAATGGACAATCAAGAACAAGTATCCGCTCCCACTTATACCCGAATTAATCGCCAAAGTCAGAGGCGCATCCCTTTTCACCAAGTTTGATGTCCGATGGGGCTACAACAATATCCGTATCAAAAAGGGAGACGAATGGAAAGCCGCGTTCACCACCAACCAAGGACTTTTCGAACCGACGGTAATGTTCTTTGGAATGACCAACTCACCCGCTACCTTTCAAACCATGATGAATGCCATATTTGAAGAGGAAATTCGCGAAGGATGGCTAGTAATATACATGGACGACCTCCTAATTGCGACAAAAGATGACTCTACCTTCCATCAACAATGCGTCGAGCGCGTCCTACAGAAATTACAAGATCACGACCTCTTCCTTAGACCCGAGAAATGTGCATTCTCACAAAAACGCATTGAGTTCTTAGGCGTTGTCTTGGAAGGAGGACTCATTCACATGGACCCAGCCAAAGTTTCAGCAGTGAAAACCTGGCCCACACCACTTACGGTCAAAGACATACGCGCATTCCTGGGATTCACAGGCTACTATCGCTACTTCATCTCTCATTACTCCACCACGGCCCGACCCCTCATTGACCTAACGTGCAAAGACACTCCGTTCCAATGGACGCAAAAACAACAGCAAGCCTTTGACACACTCAAGTCGCTCATGTGCTCCTCACCAATCCTACGTCAACCAGACTACACCCGCCCTTTCTTCCTAGCAACCGACGCCTCTGCATACGGCGTGGGAGCCGTACTCTCGCAGGAGGGAGAATTACACCCCTCAAAACACACCCCAGTGCAACACCCCGTCGCATTTTACTCAGCCACATTCACACCCACCGAACAAAATTACGACATCTACGAACGGGAATTACTAGCCATCATCAAAGCCCTACACCACTGGAGACCCCATCTCGCAGGAACAGAAACCCCCGTAACCATCCTCACAGACCACGCCAACCTTCTGTATTGGAAAACACCGCGTAAAGTAAACCGCAGACTCGCGAGATGGTTCAGCGAACTACAAGAATACAACCTCCAACTCAAACACGTCCCCGGAAAAATCCACGCCGCCCCAGACATGCTATCGCGACCACCCCAAGCAGACCAAGGGAAACAAGACAACGAAGACGTCACACTCCTTTCCCCCTCAATGTTCATTAATTTACTCGGAGAACCACTGTCGAAGGACCCCCTAACAGACATTACATTCCTACAACAGCTACCACACCACCATAAACTACTACGACGATGGGCGAGACCATATCGACT
>QFEA01005240.1:0-23822 GCA_003315975.1 Lactifluus echinatus
TACTTTAGCTCAAAAAAAATCACGCGGCTTACAGTTTAAACACGGGTACCGCGAGATCCCTATCACGTACTGGATGAACTACCATAGGAGGGGGCGGCGCTCCAAACAAACAACTTGAGAGACTTGTTCGGGCGTTCGGGCAGAAGTTCCAGACAAAAAGAATCATATGTAACTGTATGGGTTACAATCTGCTTCTCGATGCTGTTGTGGCGAACGGCGAACTCGTCAAAGGACGAATTACCCCATCGGTCGATGTCAATCGTCAACTGGGTAAAAGGGGTGCCGGATTGAATCGACCGACGAAACGAAACTATTTTCAGTTCGTTCGTGGCTCAGGCCTTCGGCCCGAGTGCCTTGAACCCCCCTTGTAGATTTTTTTTTTCATCAACGCCCGTCGCGGCACATGCGGTGATGCGCGACATTGTCGGACTGTCCAGGACGGTTTATCATATTATTTTTTCTTTTTTTGATTTGCCCTGATCCGCCTTCGCATGTTCGTGGTGGTGAAAGTATCGGACAGACTTATGGGCCACGTCATGTCGGCATATGTATTACCCGATCCGCTGAGAAGGGAAGCGGTCAAGACAGGCGCGCATCCCAGGCGACAATTCCAGCGAAGCTCATCAAAGATCAATGTGTGATCAATAATAGATCCGCGTACTTAGATGTGCATTTGCGCCAATGTCGACAACGTGGATAAATTACACGATTAGTGTTCTACATATCGTACCCTTTAGAGACTTCTAATAAAAAGTCCTATGGTAGTACAGCAGGAGTCGAAGTCGATGCTTATCCGGGACCAGTCATGTGCAGCCTGTTCGGGACAGTAATGTATAAATATTCAGAATGCACAAGCAGAAGCACACAAGGGTAAGTGAAGAACCGACGCTGGCAGCATAATTATTACATCAAAACATCGTGGGGTGTCGTGCTCAACCGGGCCGGAGCGATAAAAAAAAAAAAGGCGGGAAACAAAAAGACTTTCCCCAAGTTGACAAATGCATTGGTCGGAGCGATATGCACAACCCGGAGGCACGGCGCTCATGGCGTGACGAACGTCGTTTTATTTGACGGAACACGGCGCTCAGGTAATGAGGCCTGCGGCAGTCCAACTTGCTCCCGGTGCCGCTCGCGCTCGAAGGATGCTGGGACAGCAGAGCTAAGAGCCGAATCGGACGACGTCGATGAGAGAATTGGCGACGCCCGGTTCAGGAGGGGAGGCAGCGAGGGTACATGACTCATTCCTTGCGATTGGAGAGGCGGATGGGACAGGGGAGACGGGTAGAGAGCCCCAGTAACGGCGTAATGTCCCCTCGAGTCAACTTGGCGTGTGGTATGTGATTGAGGGTTGTAGTGAGAAAACGGGCCGGGGTTTGCAGGGGGTGAGGGAGAAGGGGTAAGATTATCAAAGCTGGAAGGACCGTGCAAAGACGGTAGCTGTGAGTAAGTTTCATTTCCTGATGTAGAGCCAGCCGAGCTCGATAAGAAGGTGTCATCATAGCTGCCGCGGCGTAAATTATTGTAAGGAACAGGGATAGGGGGTACGGAAGCGCCTGAAGGTGGTTCCTGCTTGGCCAATGCCATAACCTTGTCTTTTCGGCGTCGCTGGGTCGTAATGCCTTCCTTTTTGGCCCGAGACCTCGCGTACCGTAGCCCGCAACTGGGATGTGCGTGAGCAGGAAAAAAAACGCGCATCAACATGCGAAATATGAAACACGCACGCGTTACAAAGATCCTTTTTCCCACTAGGACCTTTCCTCCATTCGGGGCTTGACGTCACTTTGCAACTCGAACAGCGCGAGATACCCATGGGTGGATTCCCTGATGCACGACCACTGCTAGCAGGATGGTCACGAAGACTGCCCGGAGGAGAAGGACGGCGAGATCCGCGAGGCGGTGGAACGGCCTCCATTGATCCCGATGATGTTTGAGTATTTTCGGGTGGAGAGTAGGTGTATCCAGGCGACAATGAACGATAGGATGGGGGCACAGGGCTATCCGTATCGGGGAAAGTGGTGGAACTCCAGTGCGGCGATTGATGGATCGCATAAGGGGGCTGCCGAGGTTGTTGAGAGCTGGGATGGTATGCTGGCGACCCGGTCTGAGCACCGGATGATGACCAATGGTTGTACCCAAGCGACGGCGGAGAGGGATCGATCACTGGCGACCAGCCCTGCTGAGAGGAGTATTGCGATGTAACCTGGGAAGCCGTCGGTGGAGAGTTTT
Organism: Lactifluus echinatus; assembly: GCA_003315975.1. Taxonomy (NCBI): domain Eukaryota; kingdom Fungi; phylum Basidiomycota; class Agaricomycetes; order Russulales; family Russulaceae; genus Lactifluus; species Lactifluus echinatus. The sequence goes on from QFEA01005240.1 coordinate 2,227, forward strand.
GAGGAGCACTTTGTGAAAGATAGTTGCTATACGTCGTGGTAGAAGACTGCATGGGAGGGAGACCGTAGGAGGTTGTGTGGGGGTAGTATTGAGGTCCCTGGGTCATATACGGGGCATCATACTCCGCTTGTTGCAACGAAGCGGTACTTTCCGAAGCGGATCTCGTGTCGGAACTGACTGAGTGACACGCAAAAATTACGGAGCCTGATGGGACCAAATTGAGAGTGTGACGAGGTGGCCGTGCAGTAACTTACCGTGAGGGATGTACACCGATTCTACGTCCCGAAAACCGTCCGAAGTCTGAATTGTAGAAGAAGCCTTGTACCGCCGAGTGCAAGTCGTTTTGGCGTCACTAGTACCGGGGGCATCACCGCCAATTTGAACATCGTCAGACAGCTTTGCAAAATCACGGGCAGAGGGAAGTTGATTCCGGTCAGGGGGCCAGCTCAGGAGGAGAGCACGATCCGGCTGGTTCATCATAACCTGGAATACCCTGGACATACCCGCGCTGTGCGGGATGGTGTTCAGAAGACGCGAATAGAGAATTTGGGCTTGCTCCTGATTCATGGAATTCGTGCCACACCAATTCGTCCAGCCAGTTTTGGCATGCTCATCGTTGTCATAGGGCGTGAGGTCAACTGCCGCATGTATGAAGCAGAGGACGAGACCGTCAGCAGCCCAGTTGATGACGAGATCCACAGCCATGTAGTTGGAGTCGATGGCGATTTTATCCGCATCGGGCCAGAAATGTGGAGGACCTTGGTGGCCAAGGAGGCGACGCACGCGGGAGAGGCGCGAATAACGCATTCTGGCGGCAGGAGAAAGGCATGAGTGATGCAGGTGGTAAAGGGGACTATCAAGCGTGGTGGACCACGAGGAAGGGAAGAAACGAGGCGTACCGAGTGACACTTCCATGCAAAGCCTTTGTGCTGAGAACATTTCCGAGGTCATTCTTTGCGGAGGCCTGTTCGTCGGGATGGACAAACTCTAATAAGGAGCGTCCTATTAAAGCGTCCGCCTGATCGACGAGATGGGATGAGAGAACAGGGTCGAGATAGACGAAGCGGAGGTCTGAAGAGAGCAGCGTCCAATCTGAGCGGTGATAGAAAAGGGAATAGGTCAGCGCTCGAAGAAGCAAAAAAGGTGGGGGATATATAAACAATGAATGATCGATCGTGCAGTAGAAAGTGAAGTAATGGGAACACTGACAACATCGAGTCTCGCCTACTTTGGGGAGTCTCTGATCGGGGGACGGCGCGGAGTGCTGAGCGGAGAGCGAGTCGAACGAGGACATGTTGGCGACGGTGCGCACGCTCTGCGCAGGGAGGTGCGTGTGGCGGTAGGGAGAGGGATCAGCAGAATGGGAATCGTACGGCCTGTGGGCGTTGGTGAGATAACTCATGGGGACGATGCGGGGAGCGAGGAAAGGGAGCGAGGAAAGGAAGAAAAGAGAGGGTTAAGAAAAAGTTTAGCTGAATGTAGAGTAAGTAGGAGACGGATGCGGAAAGGGGGGAGCGGGCAGCGGTGTTGGTGAGTTAATTAGACTGCGAGTGAGAGACCCATTCCTCGGCGCTACTCACTCGTCCTGTCCTGTCCTGAGGCTCCTCAGTCGATACAGGGGTTCGGTCGGTCAGGTCAGGTCAGGCTTACCTTAATTTCAATATCTTTTCTTGCCTTCGGGCGCGGGCGCGGGCGCGGGTCCTCCTCCGAGACACACACACACCTCCTCCTCCCTCTCATTCCCTCTCTCTCCTCTCCTCCCTCCCTCCCCTCTATCATCCGGAATATCCTGTCTCATCACCATTAGCCGCCGCAAGTCGTTACCTCTCTGCCGAGCCACATCTTTTTGCAACTTGCTTACTCCTCATTGGGTGACATTCCCCGGGAAACCGTCACATGATTGATTCTTCATGATCGGTGCCAAGATCCAATTTGCAGATCCGCATCCCGCTCGGCTTCTCAATCAACTCACTCAAATTCTTGATCCTTCCCCCCCGGGACCCGAGACCGCGAACCCCAACTCGTCTTGGTAGTGTCGTGGTCCATGCCCCTTCCCACGGGTGTTCCCCCTTACTCTTGATCTCTTATCTGCTTCAGGTCAAAAACTTTCCAGACGTTCATATGGCCCATGTTTCATCTGGCGGAAGAAAAACTAAAAATGTTCAGATGGGATGGGCTAGAATTAATGAGGCATCAACTCTCCAAACAATGCCAAACACGCTTATCGCTTCCTTCCAACTATGGTAGTACCACATAACCTCTTTCGACTTGACTCGTCAAAATGCCAGGTAACAAAAACATATGGATTGCCGCCAGTGACGGTGACCTAACCCGAGTGACGGTCAGCACCCTATCTTTCTCTCGTTCCTATTCTCTTTGGTCACTCCGAAGGGCCATCTCAGGAATTGATTGAACACCATTGCGAGTTTTTCGATGGATGGTTCGATCCCCAACAACACTGATTTCCCTTACCTAGCGATATCCCCTAATATGCCAGACATGTTCACATACACCCCCATGTATGCTTCTGATTTGGCTATATATCTCATTCTTTTTGTGTTCATGCCACTTCTGCAAGGCACGCCGCCGCATCTTACGGACATTTGGATGTCTTGACATATCTTATCACTAGAGGTGCGTGCACACGGGCGATGGGGACTCGTCTCAGGTAACAAATCTGTCGCAGGCGGAAGCGTAAATGTGACCGATGATGATGGCGATACGCCGCTTTACACGGTAGAAAATATTGAAACAGCTCGAATTCTCCTTGATCACGGCGCAGACCCCACCTGGCGGAATCACCAAGGGCTGACTGTATGTAAAATATTAATCATCTACGTTCCCCTCTGAACTGAGAATGCCACTAGCCGGCAGAGACGCTTCAAGACGATTTCCCTCAAGTGGCCGAATATTTGAATTCTATCACCGCAGCCGGTGCTACTGAATCTCGGCATGACCTGCGCGAGAATCTCATTTCCAGCGAAATGGGGCAGCCCTCGCAACATTCACGAGAAGCGGTATCAGAAAGCCTTACTTCTTCGCTCATGAGTCAACTGAATGACATCGCACAACGAGAAGAAGAGACGGGTGACGAAAGCCACAGAGATGAGGAGCTGAGACAGGCTGTCGGTCGCGCTATTGTAGAAAGCATGGTCACCGGATACACCATGGCAAACGGAGATGACCCGGGGACGCGCAATAACGATTTCACAAAGCGTAGGCGGTTGGACGATCCAGATGGTCAGTTGTGAGAGTTACCACGGACCACGGCAAAAAAAGGAAATGGATGCAGACATGTATTAATAATCGACGCGAAAGGCAAACACAGTTACGAATTGCGGGGCAAGAGCGGATTGAACAACGCGACGCAGGAAATTAATCCACTCAGGCACGAAGAAGTGTATCGTAAGGCGCGATTTCCGCGGCAACTTCGGTTTAGCGTGCTGCAAACTCCGTAACAGGGTTCAGATCTCTCATAACGTACAGATGGCCTATGAAACTGGGCAAAGAGTTTTCACGTAACGTCTCTGATAAGTTCTGAACGTTGGGGCGAGGCACTGTATACGTCGTGTAATACCCGGCGCAGGCCTCGGACCATGTAAGGGACTCCACTCGACGAGGATAGTTGCCGGGCTCGTCCCGCTCATCCGAATCTGAAAATCAGAGCAAGCGTCAACGAGCCCGAAGCGAAGAGTTTTCTTCGCAAATTTCATGCGCATTCACGAGACTTCGTCCACCATCAATCAGATCTGAGACAGCCACAACAGCACCGGACCATCCTCGGGCGTTGATAGAGAGGCAAATTCAACTCGAACCACCTTCTCGCCGGCCCATCACGATCCTAGACGATCGTGATAATCAATCCCAGGTCTGAAGGGCCGTTATTCCGATCTCAGTCTCAGTCTGCATCAGCACACCCAAACACCCAATTCCTGCGCTGAGGCCCCAGATACATCTTAGGTGCGCGCAGGTGCTGTCATGACTTCTTGGGAGAGCCCCGTCCCCATTGCCGCCTTCCTTTCACCAAGTGACCTCAAAAACCGCTCCCAATCGGATTCTTCGGATACGTTCTTCATTGATGATGCGCGATCCAGGGCTTACGACACCGTCTGCGTCCCGCTGACCACCGCAAAATGGAGGGATAGGTGGAGAGGCATGTGCATCATGTCCTCCGAAACCGGCGCCGAGAGGGGGGAGGGCGCTGAACTACGCGCTGAGACATGGAGGGCGAATCCAGTGTTCGAGCTGGGTGAGGTGACTATGACACGTCTTGGTATGGCTCCCTTTTCGCGAGCGGTTGTGCGACGACTGACAAAGCCGTACGGCGTCAGAGGAGGCCCAGAATGTCATCGTGATGGTCTCAAACTGGCTAGAGTTGGATTCGTCAGATATCTGGGTCAGACATGATTCTGAACTTGTGGGTTTCCATCGTCTCGTCTGCGCCGTAAACCCTTGGGGGTTTTTCCAGGCCCATGGCGAATCCTTATCTCTGAGGTTTGATCACTTTTGCCAGGCCCTGCAGCAGGAGTTGTCTTACGCGTCATACCTGGACGTGCACACCGCAATCTTTCCACCCCCCCGGAATCGTAGTCAGATCGCAGCTTATGGTCGTGCCATCAACACCTGCCTCGCGCGGACGCCCTATATGCAGTTCTCCATCAGGCTTCCCATTTATGATCCCTCGATCTTTCACCCCAACTCCCCCCCGGGTTCTGCTTCTGGGTTTCCTCGTGACAACTTGCCTGCACAGCCTTCATCCCCATCCACACCATCGACCCCCATTCGTTCACCAGAGTCCAGGTTTGTGCCATCCACTAAGGCATCAGAAGCTGAATTAAATGCCACATGGGAAATGTGGGACGCCATACGTTCCATCTGTGATTACAACCCGCGCTTAACCTTAAGTGCATACTTTTTGATGCGTTTGCGTCTGGGAGTAGTCCCTGATTCGGGTTTCGTCCTCTAGCCCTGGACCTCGTACCCCCTCTGCCTTCCGTACCGGGCGTCCTCGATCGTTGGGTCGCTGAGCCCATCAGGCACCTATTCATTCCCGCGTCGTCATTCATAGCAAATGCGAAGGGATACCCCGTACTACCCAAGGGAGCGCAGTCGTTCATTCGTGACATCATGAAGGTTAGGCCGCGTCAGGCACTCCTCTGAGCATCTTACTGAGCTCTGTGCTTATCCCTCCCGTGTTCAGCACCGGCCGACGGCTATTCTATCAGACACTACCGCCGGTCTACACGTAAAAGGAGGCGAGGCTGCCTATCTGCAATACGTGCGCCACCTAGATAAAACCAGTCCCGCCCTAGTGCAGGCCAAAACGGCAGGCACGGTGGAGCATTTCGCTCGGGGATATCAAGACTATCTACAAGCGCCTCTGCAGGTTAGACTAGCGCCGTCACATGAACAGCGTTACTAATTCGACCATAGCCCCTTATGGATAACCTGCAGGGTATCACTTATCAGACTTTCGAACAAGACCCCGTGAAATATCAAAAGTACGAAGAAGTAAGTGGCAATTTGATTCCGGGGTTACAATAAAGCGCCCTGACCTGTGTTCAGGCGGTACACGCGGCACTATCTGAATGGCCGCCGTCAGATAGGATGTGAGTTTATTCGACATGGGGACTGAAGCGCGTACGTGACCCCCCATCTCAGAGTCATTTGTGTCGCTGGGGCTGGAAGGGGCCCTCTCGTTGCTCGATGTCTGAGCGCTATCGCGCGCGTCAAGCGAAATGTCTTCGTCTACGCGATCGAGAAGAACCCCAGCGCCTACGTAACGTGAGTTTTTTTACCGTGGACATTTCCAAATATGTCATCATGTAAGTACTCGTGACTCGTGACTTCCTTAGTCTGCAGCGAAGAAAGGGTTCTGAATGGAGAGAAAACGTTGCCGTGCTGTTTGGGGACATGAGGTCCTTCATTCTTCCGGAACGTGCGGACATTCTTGTCAGCGAGTTGTTGGGCTCATTTGGCGACAACGAACTCTCCCCGGAATGCCTCGACGGCGCAATGCGTTTCTTGAAACGTAAGTCCTTGGTATTTCACTTGTTCCCATTACCCAGTTTTATCACCTATCTCCAGCGAATGGCATTTCAATCCCCTCATCGTACTCGGCATATTTGGCTCCCCTGTCCTCTTCGAAACTTTATAACGAGGTCCATGCAGGGAAGGACGCCAAGGCACCAGAGACGCCCTACGTTGTGATGTTTCAGGCAGCCAACATTCTCAGCGGTCAGGGGGGCGATGATGGAAATCGTTGCGGCCCACAAATCCAGGAGTGCTGGGAGTTTGAACACCCCAGACGTGATGTGGTGCTTGACGAACGAGGCGAGTCATGGGGACCCGCGCTCGTCAGGGGTCATCTGCGCTGGCAGTCTTACGTATCTTTCCAGGGTTACCGGTCACCAACAGCCACAACATCCGGTCTGCCAAGTTAACTTTCCACATCCCACATGCTGGCGTGCTCCATGGACTGGCTGGCTACTTCGAGGCCGTATTGTACGGGAAGATCGGACTCAGCATTCATCCGCACCAGAAAGATCTGGTCTCCAAGGATATGCTGAGTTGGTTCCCGATGTTTTTCCCCCTCAAGGCAAGCTCATGCATCACTGTGCTGTGTCCGTGCTCCCCTCAGTTGATGTTGATGCCAGGATCCGTTATACTTGCCGAGCAATTCCGAGCTTCAAGTCTCCATATGGCGCCTGACAAACGAGCGTCAAGTGTGGTATGAGTGGTATGCCGAATCGTTTCTCCCGGTTTTGCGGCCGCCCATAGAAACACCGAAACTGGGCCCCGTCCCAAGGGTTGATGGTCGTGGGGCCTTTGTGACGGCGACGTCGACGCCGTTCGTACCGCCTAGTCCATTGGTTGATGCGATCGACACTCCTTTCCTGGTTTCCGGCGATCGATTATCCAAGGAGGTAATAAAACGACTAGATGCGATCTCCAACGTAGAAACCGGCGTCGTCAAGATTGGACAGACAGCGCTACATAATCCCGGCGGCAGGAGTAGTTGGATAGGGCTTTGAGAGCTGTACTACGGGTAGTATAAAAACGGTCATATGGCTTGGCTTGGATACTTTACGCTTACGCGGATCCTTTTGTAACATTTGGATTACCACTTACCTGCTGGTTGTTTAAAATTAAATTAAAAAAAAGGACGTACAGTCTTCGGTGTGGATTCACTCGCGTTGACTAGCTGACTGCGAAGGGAAAAAAATTAAGTCCTTCGAGCCGGGGTCGAACCAGCGACCTTGGGATGGCATTATTGCCACGCAGTTATCCGTTACAGTCCCACGCTCTTCCAACTGAGCTATCGAAGGCTTGGAACCTGGTGCCAATTTGTAATATATATGGCTAATAAGAGTAATGTACCTAATTATTAAGCATGGGCGACTTAAAAATAGCCCGCCCACTGAAGCGAGCGAGTCCTTTATCTATGGCTCATCTCAGTATCGAAATAGCATTCGTTTCTTCGTCCTCCCTATTTTTCGTCGAGGTTCTTGCCGAAGCGGAAGTGTCCTGCCAGCTGGCAAAGAGTGATGACATAATGATCCTATGCTATATATAGCTATCGTTAGCGCTCGGTTTCCCCCAAGTGCTCTCCCCAAACCGTTAACCGGAGCCTCCGATGGGGTCTCAGACGTACGTCACTGTCAAAGTCGCATTTGTTGCACTATTGCTCCTCAACGCTATATTATGGTCGCAAGGCTCGTACGGTCACAAACATCGTGGCGCTGCGCATTTATCATCCGGCCCCGGTCTTTCTAAACGGCGCTTGCTCCATTTGCTGGCAGGCGAGCCGCAGTACAGCAGTTACGCCAAGGGCGAGAGCAAGGTACGTACTATCTAGAGGGATCATTACCCCTCCGTTCTCAATCCGTCTCAGTGCCAGCCTATCACGGTCCCTGTCGAGCATCAATGCAGAGTCGTGTACGACTCATGTCCGGCCTCGGACACGTTTCTATCCATACCCTACCTCAGGAGTTATTTCTGCGCCAGTCCCACCGCTCGGCCATTTGTATTCGTCGGCCTGCTGTTTTGGCTCATGTTTCTATTCACCACCCTCGGCATCAGCGCCTCGGACTTTTTCTGTCCCAACTTGGCAACAATCGCACATCTTCTAAACCTAGACGAGAACGTCGCAGGTGTCACCTTCCTTGCCTTCGGAAACGGCAGCCCGGACGTTTTTGCGACCTTTTCTGCTTTGCGTACGAATTCCGCGAGTTTAGCCATAGGGGAACTGTTGGGTGCGGCGTCGTTCATCGTCTCCTGCGTCGTGGGTTCCATGTGCATCATCAAACCCTTTCGAGTCAATCGAGGTCCTTTCTTGCGGGATGCTATGTTCTTTACAGTTGCCGTCGCCACGCTACTTGCCATTCTCCTTGACGGGCGGATATATGCGTGGGAAGCGTCCCTCCTTGTCATGTTGTACTTCGTGTACGTAGTCATTGTAGTCGTGGGCAGCTGGTGGGAACACAGGCAAAAGAAGAAGCACCTACTGGAGGCGCGAATACGCAGCGAGTACGCTGAGGGGGCCATGTCGGCCTATACTGATGATGAGCCCTATCACGATGACCGTAAGTGCTATCAGTTGAACCCATGACTTTTGTCTTATTATCTAATACATAGCTCCTGGCCAATCTTCTTCCAACTCTCCATTGCTGTCCCCCGATACTGATAATAGACGTTTACCGTCGTTGTCTCGCCTTGATACTCAGGCGCAACCTTTGCATCTACGTGTCCCGGACTCGCAAACGGGTTCCAGGTCACCATCCTCGTCTCCACGCCTGGTCACGATGCCATCCTTCTCTCTAGTTGGGGCTCTTGAATTTCGAGACGTAATTTCGTCACTACAACAAGACTCTGCCGGACACTCTCTTAGCGCTTTTGAACCCCCACTAACGCCCTACCCAGGCGGACACTACCATAGCTATGGCTTTTCGCGATCACGCTCACGCGGTTCCATCCACAGTGGAAGTGCTCATTCGTGGGATACTTCGTCGGATGTTCCTTTGGATGATCGTTCCCCAGTACCTCCTCCTACGCGCTCTCTTCCTCCTGACGACCCAGACCTTCACTTACCAGCAGCTCCTCTCAATCCCATTAACAATGATGCCGGGCCACAGATTCCTGAGATTTCCCATACACCTGCGTCACCCCGTCTCGACAATAGTAACGACGTCCCACACCACATTACGGCAGCGCGTCACCGTGGTGTAGGTCTCGTTCTCGCGCGCGCGTTCCACATATTGTTCCCCACCCTACACGAATTCCGTGCAAAGAGCATACTTGGAAAGGCTGCGGCTGTCTTTGCTACTCCTGCAGTGTTTGCCTTGACAGTCACTCTACCTGTTGCAGCGGGGCCACGCGACAACGTTGGCTACCGTCACGAAAAGGTTCCAAGCATAAATGATACTCTTGTCACCCTTGAGGAGGACGAGACCGAGCATGCCGCTATTGTTGACGAGGTGGTGCAGGAAGCTCATAGTTTACAGTTCAATAAATGGCTTATGGCGCTCCAGTGCACTTTAGGCCCACTATTCTGCGTTGCCGTATTGTTTAGTACGTTGATAATCTATTATCCTCAAGTGAAAAAGATATTTGACACCTATCACAGAGGGTATGGCATATGAACGTTGGCTAGTCCTCGTGACAGGGTTGACTGGCCTTGCTGCTGGAGTATCTGTGGCATCGTTTGCTGGCAAAGGAGACCACCGGGGGTGGCTTCTTGCCCGTTGCTCAATGGGTTTTCTTGTTGCTATGGTTTGGATCATGGCCATTGCAGACGAGACCGTCAACGTTCTACAGGTCCGTGGAGTAAGGATGATCATATGGGGTCTGAACTTACGTTTGTAGACTTTCGGGTTCATATTTGGACTGTCGGATGCAATTATCGGCCTCACGATATTTGGCGTTGGAAACTCCCTCGCAGATCTGGTGGCTAACATGAGTGTAGCCGTACGTGTTAACTTCCCTTATGCCATGGTGTTCAATTCTCAACATGGTTACTTAGGTCTTCGCACCGGTCATGGGTTTCTCAGCTTGCTTTGGTGGGCCAATGCTCAATATTTTATTTGGAGTCGGGATTTCCGGCTCGTATGTCATTCACCACACTGCTAAACCTATCAAGCTTCATTTCTCCAACACCTTGCTCGTGAGCGCGGTGGGGTTACTCGCAATCCTTGTCACCACCATGATATTTGTTCCTATGAACGATTATTTCCTCCCTCGCAAGTGGGGCGTGTTCCTCATCTGCTTCTACGTGGTGATCATGACTATCAACGTCGTGGTAGAGGTGCTTGGACTTGATTGAGAGGATGTGTTCGTCATTCACTTGTGTTATTCGCTATCGATGCACCTCCCACGTACTGATCTATATATATACACGCAGAATCTATCTATCACACTGTATTACTTTGTAGGCCGGGTAACTCTATAGGATTGCTTTATACCTCACTCCTCACTGGTTTGAATGAATTCCAACAACACGACCGGCGCCCACCGAACTCCGCTTGACCACCCGCGGTTAAGTCTGAGGAGGAGAAAGGCATTCATTCACTTTCTTTTCCTTCACCCCATATTTTTCTCCTAGACTCCTCCCTTCCGATACATTTTTAGCCCGCCATGAATCCTTTCGTCGTCCTCACTACTTTTATCGCCCTCGCAGCCGCGGCCACTGTAGATACACCGTGAGTAACATCAAGTCTAAATGTACCCGACTAACCTATCCTCATTCACCCAGGGCATCCGTGGTCGTCTGTCGTGAGCAGTTGTCTCATCAGTCCATTCCTATGCATTGATACCTATGTCCAGAGCCCCTCCAGTTTACATGGTCGACAGAAGGCTCTACACAGCCATATTATCTCTCCCTTGTCCCTGGTTCGACATTTTCCTTCTCGCCGGCTTAGTGACCTCACCGATTCTTATTCTTAATCAGCCGGTCAGCCCTATGCGAATGCTGTGAGCCATTTTTGTTTGCCCTTTCGTGTGCTTAAAGGAGAATGTTGCGTAGCTTAGGCAATTCCCTCCGCAACAAGGGAATAGCTTCACCTGGGGGAAGGTCGACCTCGCCCCTCAGACAGCCTTGTATGCAAGACTATTAAATCTAGACACCTGATGTACTGATGCCTGAATTGAAAGTTCCGTGGCCTTGAAGGATGGAAATGGCCACCAATCGTATTCCGCATCCGCAACCGTTCAAGGTGGTGATGACACAAGGTAGGCTGAGAAGTGTATAGACGGTTAGCACTCTAAAAACTTTGAAATTCCTAGCTGCGTCAACAACGGGGAAAGCTCAGCGAGCTCTCCCGATCGAACATAGTAGGCAACGATCGATTTTTATCTGAATTAACGATGACGCGTACATCTCGCAGCCCCGAAAAGGGTTCGCCTGGAGTTGCTGCTGCTCAGAGCGTAACCTCCGGGGGGTCTTCGAGTCCAGGGCCAGTGGCTCCCAAGGACACGGCAGCCGCCGCATCTCCCTCTCCCAGTCCTCCCAGCCCCAAGACGGAAAAGCCAAGCACGTCGGGCGGTGGTGTGTCAGCGAGTCAGCCACAGTCCGTAAAGGCTAGCTCGGCTGCCCGGAGCACACCTAGGACGGTTTTTGGTATTATAGGCGCAGTGGGTTTGACGAGCGTTATGGTTTCTGTGGTGGTTTAAGCTTGTGAAAGGGACAAACTATCAGTAATAGATTGCACTGTAGACAGCCTTAGCCACAATACCCGTACCAGCACAATGTAGAGTGTAGAAACGTCGCCTCGCCTCGCGGAGATTTAGCGGGTCGAACTGACCCGAGTTCGGGATTTAGCGACATGTGATTACGACTTGGACACCTGAGCCTGAGCCTGTGCCAGAACGTGACAACCCACCGCCGCGGTGGGTCACCATCCTCCTCCTCTCTACTCGTTATGCCTTCCGGACATCTCGCCCGCCAGCTTCGCTTTGTGCTCCCTGGAGCTGCTATCACTCACTGGTTGCACACCCCGTCCGTACTCGCACGTATTTGGGCAGATGCTGCTCCACTCGCCCGGTTCGTCGCTTCGGGCACCCACGCTCCGATTTACATGACGTCGACCGCTCCTGTTCTGCTGTAGACCGTTGGTGGCGGTATCGGCACTGTCGGGCCTGTTGACGGTTGCGTTGTTCTTGTATATCCTCCTGATCCCAGTGATCAAGGGCATTCCGCCAAACGTACGTTCGTGCTTCTTTACATCCGTATGCGCACAGCAGTGACTTGAAGCGGCACTTTACGCCCTTTGCTATTAGTACCGGTCGTGGAGGGAATCCGGAGAGCTGTCATCTATCATTCCCGTGCGTGTCAATTCTCTCATTCCCTCGCTTCCGCGGGGATATGCCACCATTCAATAATGAGTAGGGATTGTGGATTTAAATCTTTTTTTTTTTGTTTAGGTCTTAACGGGATCGATTATTGCTGGTTGGGCATCGCTCTGTGGCTTACTTGGACGATACTCGAGTCTGGGGTACGTTCTTGGTATCATAGCGGGTGTGTGCACGTTCCTCGCACCTAGATGAATCGCCCTCCTCATCTTGCCCTTTAACTTCTTCCTTATAATCGCGTGCAGGGTCCGGATTGTACGCGCTCGCGTTCGGGATCATGGGGTTGCTCCCTTCTCCGAGAGTTGCTCGTCAGTGACGTGTATGTGAGGTGGTATGCGTGCGTGTGTCCGACTGTATCCACCTTTTCGGTTCATATTCATCTTACAACTATCTTACATCATCCTAGCGCTAGGTTGTCGGCGCATATGTATTTATGAGATTGTACGTAGGAGAGCCAGTTGGGTTATCTGTTGGCCGGCCGTGTAATCCGTAATCTCCACTCTGCCAAGACTAAACTGTGTAGCCAAGGATTAGTTCCCCTCTTCCGATTCGTCGATTGGGGGCGACTCGTTCCGTGCTAAAACTGGCACCTGCCAGTACATCAATGAGTGACAGCCATCCGAGAAGGTCACCCGTGTCCGCCTGTCCGCCTGCGACTTGAAGTAAAGCACTAGATGTGTTTGCAGCTGTTTGTGACAGGTTTCTTATTAAAAAATGTTCGGTTCGGTTCTGAGATGTGCAGCAAGATAATATACGTGTTTCTTTCGATATATGAATTACCGCTGACCCACAAATCTACAACCTATAACCTACAACGGAAGTACAACGGGTCGATCGAAACCAGAGATCAGATGAATAAGAACACCGGTGGGAAGAATTCGCACGGTCCACGGTCATGACATTATTACACCGCGCACGCGCATCTTTCCGGGAGGGAACCCTTCCACATCCACGCCTTCGCGTAGAACCTGTTTTACAACGTCGCGGGTGGGTACTCTGGCAAGCTCATAACGGCAGCATTACATGACTCTCGCACGCGGCGTTTGCTAGTGACGTCTCCCGAATGGCGATAGCCTGCGAACACTTCTGACAGCTGCAGTGCGGCCGCTGCGACAGTGTCTGTGGTCTCGACGTGAATACGACGTGCTCGTGATCACAAAAGGAAACATTACCGATATTCGAGTCGGCCTCCTTGATCAGCTACGATACGAACGGCAGGGCAGTCGATCAAGGGTCGAGACGGAGATGAGGACGACGGACGTACTGCATTTAACCGATCTATCTCTTGCGCTTGTGGTGTCGGGTACCCTCCACCGTACGCACCGTACGCACCGTACGCGCCTGTGCCACCGAAGAAGCCACTCGCCGGGGCACCGACCGTGCCGCCGAGTGCACGCACCTGCGACTCGGCGGCGCGTTTGCGGGCCTCCCACGCAGCCTTGAGTGCTTCCAAGCTGTTCTGTATTTGCTTCCACACCGTCGGGTCCCACGACTCGAGCTTCGCCTTGTTCAATTGGACGAACGCGCGTGGGTGTAGCACGCCCTGTGGCGGGGAGCCCGTTGCTCCGTCAGTTATAGGCACTGATGACACGCTGGGTGGGGAGAGATGCTGTCCCATATTGGCAAAGGGATCGAACTGGGAAAGTAGTTGTTGCTGCTGCTGCTGGTGTTGTTGTTGCGATGGATAACCATAGCCATTCAGTTGCGGAGGCTGCTGGTAGCTGTAGCTGGTTTGCTGCGCCTGCGCCGGGTAGCCCGTGTACTGCGCCTGCATTTGTGATTGTTGCGGGTAGGTGGTGAGGGCGTCTGCTTGGCCAGCGAATTGTTGGCCGAAAGTGCTTGGAGATTGGAATCCGCTCGGTGAGTAAGATGGCTGCATCTGAGGTTGGTATTGCGGCTGCTGTGGCTGCTGTGGCCACGATTGCTGTGGCCATGATTGCTGGGAAGAGGCGTATTGTTGAGCATATACTGTGGGACTTGCGCCCATGTATCCGGAGGATGACTGATACGAAGATTGCTGCTGCTGCGGCCAGCCGGAGGAGTATTGTAGGGCGGCAGGGCCATTAGGAGGTGATGACACGGGATCGATGTTTGGAAAGCGGGAGACGACACTGGCAGTGTGGTCGATAAAGGGGTTATTCGAGAGGTCACCCATGGGCGGAGGATGTCGAGGCTGATCTGTTGCCGAGCACGCACAGCCCCGACGAGCCGACGAGGAGGAAATGGCGGGAGCAACGGACCGGGATACCACATGGTTCGGGTAACTCGTTCGCGTGGTCGGTCGCGGTCGTCTCCGCTCCCGGGCCCGGGCCCGGGATCCAGGGACCCGTCCGTGGCTACCGTATCGAACACGTCCATTTCTTGTAAATTGTTACTCAATGCAACTTGTGATTCTTCACCTACTTACAAGTAAGTTAAGATTCATCAGCGTCTAGTCGGAGTTAGGTAACCCGGATTTACGCCCGCCAGGTTTACATTGTCAGGTCCAAGTCAATGCAATTTCTCGCTTGCTGTCTGGCAACGACAAGGAGAGAAAGATATACAGGACAGGACAGACCAGGCAGCAAGCGAATCTCATCAAAGCGGAGGCCCCTTTTGAGGAGACCGCAGGATCAGGAATCGACGTCAGAGCTCGCTCAATTCTATAAAAAATATTAAGGTACCCTCGGCGGCTCAGAAGGTTGTCCATATGCTGTCTTCCCGTGACACAACGTGCATCACACGCCGCCCAAGGCCTCTATAAGCGGATATTAGTACAAAGTGTCGCTTTCGAACACTGGTAGCCACTCTTCGCCACCTTTCACCACACGTTTCTGCTCCGGGCAATGGCAGGCGTACTCGGAGAGGCTGGCACAAACCTCCTCCGTAGTCATTTCGAAAACTACGCCCCTGCTGACGTTCTCTATGATGAATACGGGGTAAGCCGCTTGGCGGCAACTGATAAGGATAAGCGTTCGCACATCAATCGTCCCAAGGTTCGTACCACCCCTTCTTCTGCACTGCACCTCCCGTGCCCCATCGCCAACGTCAATGACTCTGATCCTCGCCATACGTGTAGCGCCCGCCATCAGTCCAAGGTCTTACGAATAAAGAAGTGACCGTCCTGCAGGTAGTACAGCGCCGCGCAACCTTCCTTGACAGAGGCTTTAACCTGTGCGGAGCAGAATTTGGTTTAGCTGTACTCCTTGGTGCGCTATCTACAGTTCACATCTTCACCCCCCTCTACCGTTCGCGCCCAACTCTCGCTCATACACTCACCGTATTTCCCGTGTGCAGCGTCTTTCGTACCTATCCTCGGCGATCTAATTCACCCCATGCTCGGCTATGCCCTCATCGTGCGTCAGGCCCGCAAAGCAAAGTACGTCTGCACCTCCCCTTGCCCCCGCCATCCTTTCCTTTCCGACGACGTGAACCTTGTTCGGTTCTCATCGCATCTCATCTCATATCACAACCCTTTTCTTACCTTCCGTTTTTGCGCCGCCTGGCGCACAGGGTACCATGGTGGCTCCAGCAGCGCATGCTTTTAAACCTCGCCGTCGCGGGTGCGATCGGCGTCACGCCCGGCCTCGGCAGCGTTCTGCTCACCTCCTACCGACCCAACGTGCGCAATGCAGCGCTTCTGGAAGAGTACCTCCGCATGCGTGGCAAAAGTAGCAAGCAGAAGGCTCCCCAGTCCCCTACCCTGGCGGAGAGGCAAGAGACGCCAGCGAGCGAGAAGCGTATCGAGCTTCCTGAAACGGGACCAGTGCCGGCGGAATTAGGCACCTCCGCCGGCGCAGCGGCTGCGGCAGGTATGAGTGGTACCTCCGGCGGAGATGAGGGTGCTGGGCAGAGCGCGAGCGCGAGCGCGGGTGCCGCGCCCGACGCTCCTTCGTCCGATCCCGAACGGGACGAGGGCGCGGGCGGCGCGGCACCAGGCGATGAAGGTGCGGATGGGGACGACGAGACCAAGGACGCGAGCACTACGCCGCGTGAGGGACCGGGTGCAGACGACAGGGACAAGGTCGCGAGCCCGAGCCCGGTGCCTGGTGATACGGATGCAGAAGACCAGGGAGAGGGCAGTTCTAACCGCCCTGCGCCCCCTGGCAGATCGTCCGATGGAGACGACCAGGGGGAGGCCAGCACTGTCATTGGCAGGAGGCCGCCGACGCTGAGCGTCCTCGAGCAGTTCCATCATCGTGACAGCCGTTTTGTGGAGGAGGTTACCTAGTGATGGAATGGCATACACGCGACACACGGATATGGATGGGACATGACTGGACCCTTAATATGTCTTTAGATTTCTTTCAGATTTACACTTACACAACTGCACGCACGAACAATGATTAATACCCCACCCTCTCACGCGCTTGTATCCGAACATTATATGCCCTTTTCGCAGATAGATAATGTCGATAAGCATGAACGCTTGATTATGTTAACGAATGACAATGACAATGATTCTTACATTTGGTACTACGCTAGTGTACCGAACGCAGGTGAAAAGAAGAGAGCTGCAGCGGAGCGCTAGCACTCCGCCGGATATGTGCAAACCGGGCACGCAATCGGCCGCTCGCGGCGTAAACGGCACACGCACTAGGCGCAGATAATATGCAAGATGCAGGTATAAATGATTGTGTGTGACGGCGCAAGGGACATATCAAGAACTTCGAATGGAACTTCTCCCATGCTGTCAAAAGTTGCGTTTTTCATGCATGCGGCGATGAGGGTTGCCCCAAGCGCGCCGCGCGTGCTCTTCCTCGTTGCGCGGCTCGCGCCGACTCGGAGGCGTGGAGGCCGGCGTCGGCGTCGCATTCGATCTGGGAGAACGGGGGTGCGAGTCAACACGCGTGAGCGTCGCCAGATAGCAGATGGGCTCACGTCTGTTTGTGGTGCGCCTTGCAGCCGCATTTGTGATGACCATCGTGGTCGTGGTGGCCGTGGTCGTGAGACGGCCCAGACCCGTACGGCCCAGCAGTGGAGGAAGCGTGTTCACCAATAGCCGAGGGTGTGTGCATTTGCTCGGGCGCATGCGTCGACGCTGCGTCCGCAAGATTTGTATCGGCTAGCGTGGTGTGAGGCGATGAAAGCAGACGGTCTGGCAGAGGTGAGGAAGCACCAGTCGGAGAGGAAGAAGGGGCTGGGCTGGCTTCAGATTCAACAGGCGAAGACGTAGGCAACACGCTCGATACGGTCGAGTCATTCGTGTTAGGACAAGTGGCGTTGAAGATGTAATTCTGGGGGCCGTCGGGGAAATTGTACTGATTATTATACACTGGAGGATCGATTTGGTCCTGGTAACAGTTGTTGCGCTCAAGCTGGAGCCAATAGAAGGGCTGCTGCGGCCCGCAGGTGCAGTTCCATGGGCGAGCGGGAAGGCCCTTGTCTGGCTCAGCGCCGCAACTATGTGTCCGCAATAAATGTCATTCATGTTATGATGAAGACAAGAAATAAGATACGTGGGTTACGTACCGACGCGCCACCTTGGAAGGAGGCAACGGCTTGTCCGATGTGGCGCCTTGCATGTTACACTGGAAGGCCGACATATATACTATGCCCATTGGTCAATGAACTAGTTCCTTACCCAAACCAGGAAGAATAGACCCACTCTGCGCGGAGCCAGAGTCTTTATTGTGGATCCAGAACCAAGCACACTGGCACTTGCCATTTGGACACTTGGGCATGTCCTTCGGGATTTGGAAATCGGTAAACCGATACCATACGCACGTATGGTTTACGCTGAATATGGTGAAGTCCTCCGGTTGTACATCATAAGCGTTCGATTTGTATGCCACGCCCAGCGCACACCCGGCGACGTCATTGATTCCGGTAGTATGGTACGCTGCCGTACTTGCGCCCGGGCACGGGCTATTCGGTTCGCTTTTGGAGCGTTGGTCACCTCCGGGACCGGATTCCCAAAACATCGTCGCGTCCTTGTCGCAGGATAGCTCCAACGTCCTGGTGCCCCCAACAGTTAGCTGCATGATGTCGTTTGGATGCGGAGGTTTATCAAGAAAGCCATGCTATGGAATGTCAGAACGTAAACAAATTTGTCCAAGCTGAACCAGTACTTACCCACCACCAACCATCTGAGCCATTAAAAGGTCGATACATGAGCGGATCTTGGGGACGGTTTGGTGCGGTGCTCTCATTGAAGCCGTACATGCTAGTGTCAAAGAAGGCTGGCAGTGTAGGTATCAGTGTCATCCAATACAGCACTTAGCAAAGGGCCGTACAGATGTGAGCAGAAACTCGGCTCGATGCAGCCAGTACAACGGCCACGGTGAAGAATGTATTTGAAACCATTTTCTTTTTTACAAAAAAAAATCTTCAAATACTAAGTCGTGATACTCGCACAGAGAAAAGGAGCGTGGTGGATAAGGAGCGAAGTCAAGCACACCAGACAGAGTGGCGGACAGACGATTTCAGAGGGACAGAGGGAGGAAAGAAACGAAGTTTGTGTTCAAGTCGGGTTCTGACCTGGACCCCTAAGTATGCTCGAAGTTGCCGCCATAGCGACAGAAGATCGGAGGTACAAAGGCAAGTTAGGTGATGTCGAAGCACTGTTTGAGTAAACCCAATAAAACGAGTAGTAGGGTTGCCACCAAGCATATGCGACATTGGGAGAAGTGTTTACTTTGATGCCCGGAACTGTTCGCTGTTGCCAAGGATTATCGACAGTCGACAGAGAAGGGAAGACAATACGGTATTACATCCCCGTAGCCTGCCCGACACCAGCGCCAGCCTTGTTGAACGCACAATCACCGTCCGTTCACGTCGGTCGGAGGCTCAGCCTCAGCACTCCCGTAACTGGGGAGGTCACGTGGCCTGAAACATCTCTCCATTTGCACCAGTCAATATCGATATCGGCGCGGCACGACCTCGCAAGTGGAGTACTCGTCGGATGGTGAACTATACTATCTATTTTTATTGTAATGACCATAGACTACAGTACGTCCTATATCCACCTATAGTAATGAATGTGTGCCCAAGAATGTTGTGCCAAGAATGTTCTTGTTTTTCTTGGTTCTTGGGCCTCACGGCCTCAACACCAAACAGGGGTTTGCATGTGACATATGACATACCCTCCCAATCATCTGCATTTGCATTTGTTTTCGTTTTCGCTTATTTGATGATTGTGCGCCGCGTTGCTTCGTTACTCGTGGTTTCGAACTTCTGGGGACCCTTGGGAGCCACTCTTCCCAACAAGAGATGGCTCTCAGTTACGCAATATAAAAAGTGCGGATGTTTCTTTGGAAGCTTATGCGGCGATGGCTCAGCGGCGGTCGTAACCAGTCTCATAGTCTCATATCATAATTAGCACGGATGCCGTGGCGTGATCTCACACATAGCTCCGGATCCAACTTGGAGCCCAGGTGACATTCCATTCGAAATCGAAAGTGTGAGAGCCGGGATTGGGATGGCCGTCTCTGTACGTCAGTAGAGAAGCGCCACCTCAATACTGTAATTCGATGGTACCTGGTAACTAATGCAGTACTAAATACTAGTCACCCTTTGCATACCCATTTGTTAGTCTGCCCCTATCCCTCCTGTTTTCGCCGAAATTTCTGGCATAGATACGCCGCGTAATATTACTCTACGTCCTCAACTCAGCACTATGCCCAGCGCGTAATATAAGTTTTAGTGGCTTAAGCGACTCGACAGTAACACAAGGCGCTAATTAATGGTTCGAATTGATGATATGATACAAGTCTACAGCCGAACCCCTCATAAGGCATACTATCTTGTGGACGCCAAACCGGATACCTTAATGGGGTTTATGCCCTATGGGTGTGTAAGGGAAGTTCAGTACTGGCCGCGGGAGTATCTATCAGTCCATAGATCGCGTGTGGCCGGTATCAGAAGATATATCGTCAGTAATAGCACTTGCTGTTGTGTCAGGCTGTTAAATCACCAAAATTTAGTCTGAGTTCCATCACTACCGTACGTAGTCACAATCTATGAAAATTGGTCCCCCCCCCCAAAAAAAAAGATACATTTTTGCGTCCGTTTTCTCCATTAAAAATGCCAAGGAACCGTAATATCTCGTGGGGCATCCTCCTCCTTTCTTATTGGAGTTTATGTCTTAGGAGGGATTCAGCTGTACTGTACTACTGTATTGCAAGGGCGTAACGTCATCACGTTCGTCTCTGTCCTAATCGTCTAAGTAAGGTACAGCCAAGTCCCTACAGTTCGTGGTCCATAGTTCGTGATATCGTATTAACAATACAAACACTCCTTGTCCATGCTTGGATCACCGGTTTGTGCCCGAGCAAAGTCCTGGATACAGTCGTTGCGTGGGGTCTTGCGGGATCCAGCCACCTTCGAGACCCTTTTTGTAACTCCATTCGTCTGCAACCTCCGTCTACCGAGGTATCCTGAGACATCTTGCCATGTCAGAGCAGGGAAGGAGGACGTACCTTCCACGTCCAGTAGATCCATCCTTGCACAGCTTCCCCAACCTCCACTTGTACTTCCCAATACCTACATGACTTAGACTTCTTGCATAGAAAACGAATGGTTTTGACGACTCACTTCCGCAAAAAGGCTAGATAGCCCTGGGAGAACGTCGTATAGTTGCCAGTATACCCATTGCAAGAGCCGAGAGCGGGACCACCTCCAAACGTGCCTTCCCATCTAGCGCCAGTATTCCGCCCATTGAGCCATTTTGCACAATCCGTGATTGCGGTCGACCATTCCCCGGACACTGTCCACATGCTTTTCGAATAGCTTAGTAGATCCGGGAGTACGTTCTGGCACGCCCATTGAATATGTTGATCCTGAGAACGAAGCAACTCCCCGTCACTGAAGATTTGATATTTGTGCTAAGAACAAATGTCAGAGCAAGGAGCCGAGTAGAAACATATCAGACATACAACGTCCATCATCACCCTGTTAGCCTGCGGGTAAGATAGAAACCCCTGCCAGTCCTACAACGGCGGATGCGTCAACTTGTTATGTGCCAAACACGAGAGGCACGTACGCCAAGAGGCTCAAAAGCATCTCCAATGACCACGAGGATATTAGCGCCCGCCGCTTGTCTCACAACGTTATAACCGTTTTGTTGGAAAGCCCGTGCAGCAGGAAACCACGCGGGCCCATAAAACCCACCAATCTCGTTCAGCAGCTCGATTGCGTCCACCTGTGGTCCGAGTTCGGTGGCGATCACTTTGATGACGGCGAGAGTCTGATCGATGTATGTTTGACTAGATGCCCAGTCCGGTACGTTCATCTTCCGTCCAGAGTTATCGAACCCATTTTGCGAGCCAGGC
>QFEA01005240.1:24041-46007 GCA_003315975.1 Lactifluus echinatus
GTGTGGGGGAAGAGGGATAGACTCACCGAATGTGTGTGAGTCCCGCGGCCGCCATCTCAACGAAGTCATCCTCTGTAATCCATGTGTCCCAGTGCTGCTGAAGTGCTGCCAGCGCGGTGTTGGCGTCCTGCATCTGACCGAACGTATACTCATCGATGATCGCCTCATTGTTCGTGTTCGAAAACATGCTCGGCTTTATCCATGGCTGTATCGGGCAGCCAGTGAGCGCCATGCCAAACAGAGAGATATGCGGGTTGGTAGCTTTACCTCAAGCACAAACCATCCTCCACTGGGAGCAAGGTATGGGGTAAGTTGGAATCAGCCAGGCACCGAAAAAAAGACAAATCGGGAACGTACAGGTTGACGCCGCGTATGGGTTGGTTATAGTAGGGAAACGGCGCGAGTGGTGTTGTTGTGGGGGCCGCAGCAACAGGAGTGGGGGATGAAGCGGAGGTAGGGCTGTGGCCTTTCGGGTTTGGGGACGACGCCGGTGAAGCGTGTGCCGGTGGCATGACGAGCCTACACTGAGGATGGGCAGCAAGCGCTGCCTTCACAGCCAAGCCAAGCAGGGGAGCGAAAGTCCACCACATGCAGAGAAGAACAGGTGTGGGGAGGAGGGGGAATGAAAAAGAGCGGAACGAGGGGCAAGGGCTGTTGTAATTATCAACGTTCAACTAGCCCAAGCCGGTTACCTGGGGGGATATGCACACGGCTAGTGACATGACAAGGGGCGCTTCTCCACGTGTTGGGCGGGAGAATCGAATCACATCAGTGTTCAGCCTAGATGCCGATATGGGTGTCCGTGAGACAAAGTCGACACCACCCGCGTTGATATCTCGCCAAAGAGGCGTCATCTAAGGTCGTTGAACGCATTGTCTGTTTGAAGAGTCGCAGTCGCCGATTCTTCCGCCGCGGGCGTTGATTTGATTTTCTGTTAGCCGATTCGGATGCTCCCGCTAGCGCCAAAGGATACGCCTCACTTGGGACCTGACCTGGATGATTTACCCACGCCGCGAAGAGAATGCTCACGGCAGTATTAATACTCACTCTGCCCCGTGTATGATCCATGGTTTGTTCTCGAGACCTCTAGACTTTGCATACGACAAATTTAACCCCACCCCATATCCTCTCTTGCGTTCGCCACACTCCGTTCGGACTTCTTACAATCAGATTTTGGTACAGCATACTTTATTCGCAACCATGATTGAAAACGTAAACCACATGCTAAAGATTTGAAAAGACACATGTAAAGGACCAAATGGCAAGACGAACTAAGATGGTACTACGTCATTGCAGGCAACATGGGGGATGAACGACCAACATTAAGTAAAATGCACGTACCTCGAAATTTAACGAAAAGTAGCACAGTGGGAACATCTAAAAGCCCATGCGACCCTTCGCGATACTTCGCATCCCATGGCGCAGCTTGCGCCTCTGGCTCCGCTGCCGCTCGCGCATCCTCTGAACGAACCCGCGCTCGTGGTGCCGTTTGTACACAGTGGCGACTTCCGCACTGATCGCGTCCTTCAACGCACGAGCCTGAGACCGCGCCTGCGCTACGTGGCCACGTGCACGTTCACTGAGCGAGGACACAATGCGTTCACCCTTCTCACGAAGCTCACGGGCCTTCTTCTGAGCGTGCCGGTTACGACGACGCAATTGTTCACGTAGCCCTTCGGTGATGCTCACTGCGGAAGCAACCTGTGTGCTAAGGACTCGCAGGAGCTCGTCAAGTGCATCGAGCAATTCTTTCATATCGGCACGCAGGGCACCAGTAAGTGCCTTCATGTTGAACATCTCGGAGAGGGAGCTGGACAGACGGGTG
Organism: Lactifluus echinatus; assembly: GCA_003315975.1. Lineage (NCBI taxonomy): Eukaryota > Fungi > Basidiomycota > Agaricomycetes > Russulales > Russulaceae > Lactifluus > Lactifluus echinatus. Next base: position 25,867 of record QFEA01005240.1, read on the forward strand.
TTCAGAGAGTACATAGCTTCAGCCCGGGATTTCGTGGCAAGGGAGGATGCTGTGTCGGTACGGCTCGGTGATGTTCGCTCCACTGCCTGCTGAAACACGGCAAGCGCCCTCGAGCGAATGGGTATTTCAGATATGGACGACGGAGGCTGTTGGGAAACGATAAGACTCTGCGAACCGGTAACAGCGACGTTGATTTGATTCTCGTTCCTCTTACGAGGTTCCTCAGCGCCGAAGAATGAGCCACGCCGGTTCGTGGGAAATGTGGACAAGCTAGAAGGCGGCGTGCTGACAATGGCAACAGAGATGTCTCTCAGGGACGATACGGAAACGTCAGAGGACATCTGCGTCACAAAGGATGTAGCCAGGTGCTCCGATAAATTCATTGTTGGTTTGATGGCAGATGTAGGATTGGCTTTCTCTGCGAGCGTCGCTGTAGGAACGACCATGGGCGAGCAGCGGCTGACGATATAGCCTAGTACAATAGAAAGTATCGCCACACTGTATAGGAAGTCAGATATGTATAACCGTTAGTATGGTTAAGAACGTACATGGTCATGGCGGGAGTTGTCGCAACCTGGTTCTTGATGCCACGAAGAATCTTCCGGCGGAGGGGTTGAAGGGGTTCGAGTGCTTGTGCAACCTCTAAAGGATCCATGCGGCCAATCTCATCTGCAGTCAGAATGGTAGCTGCGTTTGGGAAAAGGTGTTGCTTCTTGGGTATCTTGAGGATGCTCCACTGCTGTTCGAAAACCTGGCGCTCGCGCTCGTCGAACTCACCCGCGTCGAGCTCATGGGAAGTGGAGGCGATTACTGGTAAGAAGAGTGTGTGGGAGGGTAGAGATGGGAGAAACGTGGGCAGAAAGACGATAGCCAACGATGGCTTATCCAGGATGGGTTCCGAGTTCGACTGGTGAAGCTAAATATCAATGGTTAGCAAACAAGGTAAAACTACACCTACCACAGATTGAGCTTCCGTGTTGTCGATTACAGACACTGCGCGACCTATGGAGAGACGAGATAGATTGATGTTCGGATGGAGCCAATACGTAGATATACTGTTGCCTTGCGGATGCCGTTCCGAGACTGCGGAATCCAAAATGGTGCCCCATTTCCCCATTAGGCATTCTGCGACGGACCATTTGCGTTCGGGGGGTGTACCATAGAGATATATCTCGAAATCGACAGTGGGTAGCTTGAACAGACAAGATGGCATCGAAGGAGGCATGTAACTCGGCTCTTCGTCGTCTGAGAGCTCCGACGGTGGAGAGATGTCTGCAATGGATGGAAACAACAACAACTCGGGGGAACGGATCAATTCATCCTTAGAACTTGACAAAGGGTCCGGGAACGACAACCTCAAATCTCGCGCTCGGTTGGTAGGGTGATTGGTTGTGCCACTTGCGCTCATTGAGCTGGCGCGGGACGTACTAAGGGTGCTGACCATGCTCTGGTTAAGGGCATCTTCTACACGTCGTTCTTCTGCAAGATAGCCATCCGCATGGGTGAAGGAGGACCGAGCTAACGGGGAAGGCCCGAGGGATAAGTCGGTCGGTTCCTCTAGTACTTCATCATCAGCACTTTCTGCCAACCCTTCCCAAACGTCAACGTCGTCATCTCGGAAACTCGAATGGCTGCTAAAGGATCGTCGGGATAGAGGACGGTCACCCGCCTCGTCGCGGTCGCTCTCCAGGATGCCGATAGAGCCGGTATCCTCAGAAGCAAAGATGTCGAGCCAATCTGAGTCGGAGACACTATCTATCTCGGAGGGGGCGCTGTCATGGACATCGGTGGGAGTCAGGGGAGGAGGTGGTTTAAGCATCAATGTAGTTGCACTGAAAGGGGGCTGACTTCGCATGTCCATCCCTTATGTAGGCGGCATCGATGGGTTGGGTTGGGTGGCCTCTACTGACTCCTTTTGTAACCCTATTAAGCCCACTTATCTCAGCATCATCACTCATCACCCATCACCCAACTACAACTACCCACTATAAACAGACTGATGTTGCTGATGTTATGTTGATGTTTTTACTCTTTCTTCCTTTCCGTTTGCACGAGTCATTAGCATCGTGTTCACCTGCCCTGCCTCCACGTAGACATGTCATAATACACAACACGTTTCGGCGCCTTCCGCCAAATATCAATTTACCTCTGCTGCGCATACCTTGTTGGATTTGAGATTACAGCTCCGAGCTGGTCGGACCAATCAGCCTCAACGGCGGAACTTGTACTGGCATTTGCGCCTCCGCCTCTCTGTTGGCCGCAACAAGAGATGGTGCGGTATCTTCTTCAAACTCGGGACTGATTGAGTACGCGTAATCGGGCATGTGTCGCGCAGCGACTCGAAGACGAAGAGAGTTTTCACTTTTCAGTGCCATCGATTTGTCAATAGACCGTCCACCTTTGGCATGCGTGTTCGATATTGTGCAACTGGATGACCGCCACGTTCGGCAGAATTACGGATGTTGATGTTTCCCCGACTACATTATATTAGGCGGCCAACCCCTCTGATTATATCTGGACGGCGAAAACTCGTGCGATGGCGTGACCACAATATTCCACGTATCCAAATAGCAGGCCCTTAGACGCGTTGTTTGGTTTGAGTACCTGCAGGGAAACATTATTCGTTATGGACAACAGGATGAACAAACGAACGTAATCGTGTCGTACATGAGGGATAACATTAAGAGGTCTTAACTGAGCTCTCGCCCTTGCCCTGGACCGGGCCGATGAGATCAGATTGCACGCGACGCTGGTGGATTGCACTTTCGCTCTGGATTTGCACCTGTTCAGTGTTTCCTGTACTCTTTCTTATTCGTTTTTGTTACATCCTGGCTGAGAGCCAATAGAAGCCCTTGCACCACAGCTTTCAGAGAAGCCCGAGCCACACTCAGTTTTTTCTTACCTTCCATGGAACAACAAGCAGATCAGGTTGTGCGGGCCATCCTCATTGCATCTGACCCGACCCGGGGGAATTTGCACCAGCAGGCTTTGGAATACTTGTCCACCATCCAGCAAAATGCGGGAGAAACTTGGGGCCTTGCGCTCAACTTGTTCGTGGATGCCACACCCGCGGGTGAACGAAAACATCCAACTGAGGTTCGATTCTTCGCGCTGCGCGTTTTGGACGACTTCCTCGAAACCAGGTGAGTCTCCTTATATCAATTATTCTTGGGAAACAACCCTCTTCCGGAGCGACATCCCGTCGTCATATCATCCATGATGATGCCGGATTCATTCTATTCGCTTGTTTTGTGCCTGTCTTCCTCTGACCCGGCTTCTATTGCCAGGTCTGAACCTTTGGACGAAAAATCTTTTGATACTCTGCGACAGGCCTTGTTAGCATACATTCAATCCGAATACACCTATGGGTCAGCAGAATCCAATGCGCCATGTACGTCATATATTCGGCCTACTCCGATCTTTTGTCCTGACACTTTTGTCCAGTTTTACGCAATAAATTCTCCCATACATTGACACTTCTTTTCCTCGCAACGTATCTTGACCGATGGCCTACGTTCTTCACCGACCTTTTTGCGCTCATGCGACCTGCTGAATCGACCCGTCAACCGTCGTTCAACGCTCATGTCTCACTTCTCTTTTTTCACTTCGTAATAGAGATCTCAGAAGAAGTCGCGGATCAAATCATCAAAGGTGCACGTCAATTCAACAACGAGCGGCATGTTCGTGATGCTCGTGTGAGGGATGCAGTACGAGAAAGAGATGCAGCACGGATCAATGAGGCCGTATTGACGATCGTCGCGGATTATGTAGAGAGGCTGCAGGTGCTAAGGAAATCTGTGTCAACCACAGGTCGAGAAACCTCTGAAATACTTGAGGTGGTCGATTGGGGTATCAGGACATTTGGATCATATGCGGGTCTGTTTCGTATCTGGTATCTCACCGCGTGCCGTTCTCCCTAACTCGCTTTTGGTGTAGGCTGGGTTGACATCAATCTCACAGTGACGCCGACAACGATACCATTACTCTTTGCCTTGTTGTCGGATTCATCGCTCTCTGTTCGCATGGCCGCTGCTGGAGCATTGCGTCGTATCGTCTCGAAAGGCCTCAAAGAACCCGCAGATAAACTCCAACTCATCAAAGTACTTTCCCTCGGGCAAGTCATTGACTCGCTCGAAGAACGGACCCGCGCAGAGCAGATCGCCAGAGGAGATGATACGGACGAGGGTGAAGAATCTTATAGGGAAGCGCTGGGACGACTGCTAAACGTCCTGGGTCTCGAGCTTGTCAAGCTTGCGGACGTAAGTTACCCGAGTCTCCAGATGCTTGATAGCCTCACTTGTCTTCGAAGGATGCTCCCACGGAAGAAGTACGGGCAGAAGGATCTGAGTTGTTACAACAGGTCCTTCGGGTTATGCTTAGGTTCATGGAGGATGAGTATGACGATACATGCTCTACCGTCTTCCCAATGCTGCAAACAGTCCTTGCCAGCGTATGTTCCAGTCTCTACTTCGATATAGCGACCCGCTGATTTGTCGATAGTACAAGCGGGGCCGAAAACTTTCGACCGAGCCTCTCGACCAGCAAAAACGAGCATTTCTCGTCTCGTTACAAGCTGTTATCATCAAAAAAATGAAATGGGAAGAGAGCGCAGACCTTGAGGATATCGATGAGGATGACAGAGCAGCGTTTGAAGTCCTTCGCAAGGTATGTCAACCTTGGCTGTATTTATGTGCGTTTTCTTTCAAGTTTCGACTAAACTATGACGTGAAGGAACTTCGTTCGCTCATGGATTCCGTGTTGTCCATTGATCATGATTTGGTCCTTGATGCTATCCAAACGCACGCTCTACAGACGCTCCAACTGTACGCGTCGGGCGCCGCCATCAGTTGGAATGATGCAGAGCTAGCAGTCTATCTCATTTTCATATACGGAGAAATCAATAAGAGTATGTTGGCGCATCTTTTCTTACCCCCACATATGTGTCGACGCAACTCTCAGGTTCAATGAAAGGCCGATCTGCTTTCAGCCAGGGGCCCCTCGTTCCTAAAGAAAAACGCAAAGAGGTCGACTATGCAGACTTTCCGTTAACACCTCTTGGAGAATTGCTCATGACATTATTCGAAACCAGGATCTCGGCGTATCCCAACCAGGCGGTGGTGATGCAATTCTTCGAAACTGTGGCACGATATGGTGATTTCTTCAAAGTGCGTAGACAATACCTGGTTCCTGCCCTAGAGGCGATGGTGGACACGAGGTAAGGGTTTTGAATTATACTGTTTTGGTATTGGTTACAACTGGTCACGCCAGGGGTTTACACAGCCAGAAATCCGCTGTTCGCGCCAGGGTGTTTTATTTGTTCCATCGATTTATCAAGGAGAACCAAAAGGAAATATCACTTGAACTCGCAGGGACCCTCCTTGAAGGTATTCGGGATACGCTTGCCATTCACGTTGAACTCCCAGAACTTGATCCTAACGAACCGAATGACCCTCTAACGGAAGCAACTTCCTCGCCAAATCCACAGCTTTACCTATTCGAGACCGCTGGCACACTGGTTCACGTATTCTTCAAGACGCCAGAACAGTGTGCAGCCCTTTTATTGTCCGTTGTGACGCCTTTGCTAGAGGAGTTGTCAACGAATCTGAGACTATTCGAAGGGAAACAAGATGTGCTACCCATCGTCAAAATCCATCATGTCATTATGGCTCTAGGAAATGTAGCCAAAGGTTTTCCCGATCACCCAACGCCGTTACCAGAGGATTATATACTCCCCCCGCTTCATGTCTTTCGAAATATAGCCCAGGCCATTCTTATGTCCCTCGGGGCAATGAAGGAATTCAAGGTCGTGCGTGATGCCGTAAGTCGATAAACTGTTAACTGTTGACTTGCATTTGGCAACTAAGCGTCAATTTCTTGCAGACTCGGTTCGCCTTCTCACGCATCTTCGCCACCACAGGTCCCGAGGTCACTGACCTTATCCCGACTCTCATGGTTGACCTGCTTGCACATTTCGAGGGTAGCGAGCTCGTAGATTTTATCAACTTCCTCAACCTCCTTGTCCACAAACTTCAGGTCCGTTTCTCTTTGTACATCTTACTTTATCATTCACATAGACACGCAATGACAGCAAGATCTATTTAATGTGTTGGACGAGCTCATTGGTCCATTGAATGCCCACGTCACAAACCTCATGTTCCAACCCGTTACGGGAACAGACGATATATTCACGCACAGCGAGAGCAAGAGAGCTTACCTTACACTTCTTAATAACATCGTGTCTTCGAAATTGGCCAGGATTTTCCTATCTGATCGTAGGAGTCACCTTTTTTTCCCTCTCGCGCAGTCTGATAACTCCAAGCAATATTCAGGCAACAAAGAAAGTTTCGAGTCCTTATTGCAGAGCATGCTTCAACTTGCTGGGGATGTATCAGATTCGCAAAGTCAAAGGGCTGCCTTTGCATTCCTAGGCAAGAGCGTGAACATCTGGGGACAACCCTTGTCCGACACCACGAACGGGGAGACCGTGCCTGGGGTGCCTGGGTTTGAGCGTTTTATCTACGAAAACGTTGTGCCCACTGCTTTTGCTGTGCTCTCGCTACCCGAGTTCAACATCAGAGATGGGCAAGTCCTTGTGGTATGAGCGATACATTCTTTGTGAAGAGGGTTGGGTTGATTTCGCCTTGTAGGTCCTCCAAGAGATCGCCGGTCTTCTGCAGACAGTTGGAAAAGTGCGAGGACAAGAGGCATACGAATACTTTATCTCCGTCTATCTACCCGCCCAAAACTGGCCTAAGGAGACCGCAATAGAGTTTACGACCAAGATGCGTGATTTAGACTCGAAACAGTTCCGCAAATACTTCTCTGATTTCGTTCGGGCATCACGAACTGGGTCATAGCATGCGTTGGCAGCCTGCAGCTCGCGGTCGTCTGTTTCATCACTAGTGTAGCATTTGTTAGTAGGCTGTGTATGTGTATGCGTTAATTCCATCGTGGGAAGTCAGATGACACAAACGCGACGCGACGAGGCCGAAAACGGACAGGCGTGTCTCTGCTGCACTGGTGCACACCGACGACAGACACCCAGAGACCGATCCCTTCGGCTGTATGGCCTCATGTGCGTGCATATATTCCCTCAACTGCGCTTATTCCCCGACCGTTTCTTTCAGCCTCAAAAAAGACCAAGTTCAAGATCGTGCGCACCCTTCTCCACTACCGAACACACAACTACTGACACATTGCCATTGCAGAGGCCACCTCGGAAGGTACGCAACTTTACGAATTTATCACCTCTCATTTATTCATCATATTCAATCAAGCTTGGTCCTAATATTGCAGTTGATGAATCATGGGCAAAGCTTTCCACGAATATCCGTGAAATTCAACACCATAACGCACACAAGCTCTCCTTTGAAGAGTGCTACCGGCTTGGCTATCAACTGGTAGTGAGTAAGCAGGGCCAGATGCTCTACAATGGCGTCGGCGATCTTGTCGTCGAGAACCTCAATCGCCTTGCGGAGGAGATTATCCTTCCAGCCTTCCCGTCTGGGCTTGAGCAAGACCGCATGCAGCAGAGTCAAGAAGGGGAGAGGCTCTTGAAGGCTGTGCATAAAGTATGGTGCGACCACACAGATTGTATGGACAAGTTGAGTCATATTCTCAAGTACATGGTACGTCCCGCTAGCAGAGTACCTTGCCACCCCCGATCTCCGAGCGTATGTTCCCTTTAGGACCGCGTGTATGTGAAATCTGCCAATGTTCTCGAGGTTGTCGAGCTTGGTCGCGATCTCTTCGTAAGGCACATCATTCGTCCCCCAATAAAGGATCACATCATCGACACTATCTTGAGTCTCTTGCACATCGAACGCGACGGATACGTGATCAACCGGTCGGCCATTACCAATTGTGTGGAGGCACTGTTGCAGCTAAGTGACAACCCGGATGGCATGTCGGTGTATAAGCGTTATCTGGAGCCTGGAATTCTGCGCCAGAGTGACTTGTACTATAAAGCTGAAGCTGCAAGGCTACTCGAGACCTGTGATGTCCTGGAATATCTACGCAGGGTGATATTTCGTCTTTTTTGCCTCTCCAGACGTGTTTGGCTTCATGTCCGCTATGCCAGGTTCAAATACGTTTCTCCGAGGAAGATTCCCGCGCACACCAATATCTGTCGTTGCAAATTTCGGGCCCTCTCCAGGCTATTCTCCAGGATACTCTCATCACACCACACCTGCAAACACTCATCGACATGGACAGCTCAGGCCTGGATGCTATGATTGACCATGACAAACTTGACGACCTTTCCCGCATGTACCAGTTATTTTCTTTGGTTCCCGAAGGGGTACCGACCCTGCGCCGTGCTCTCAAGGCCACGGTACAGAAACGAGGTCTAGAAATCAATAGCGCTAGCATGGAAGAGCAGGAACTCGGCGATGGTGGTGCTGAAGACGAGCCTGACCCAGCTGCAAAGGGTAAAGGCAAAGCGAAACCTCGACCACCCAATGGTGGTGGACAGGGTCTTGCACTGGCTCTCCGATGGGTCGAGGATGTGCTGCAACTGAAAGATAAGTTCGACCGCGTCTGGGAAATGTCCTTCAAGAATAGCCGTGAGATTGAGAGTGGACTCAATGAGGTCATTAATATTAGTTTCATTTGTTCTTATTGAGACTGACTTGCTCTAGGCTTTCGAGTCGTTTATAAATCTGCATCCGCGTGCTTCTGAGTTCATATCGTTGTATATCGACGAGAATCTGAGGAAGGGATTGAAAGGGGTGCGCCGCACGAACCGTCATGTCATGTCCGTGTCATCTCATGACCACACTCAGAAAACGGATGCCGAAGTCGAGGTGATCCTCGATAAAACCATCACAGTCTTTAGGTTCATCACAGAAAAGGACGTTTTTGAACGATATTATAAGGCTCACCTTGCAAAGCGTCTCCTTCTCAATCGATCTGTCTCTGATGATGCAGAACGTGGCATGCTAGCCAAACTCAAGATTGAGTGTGGCTTCCAATTCACGGTGAAACTCGAGGGCATGTTCAACGACATGAAGCTGTCCGCAGAGGCCACGCGGGCGTACCGCGATCACGTAGGCAAAACAACTGTACGTTTCTCCTCTCGTCATGTCCGTTTTGATTAACGTCGAGGATGCAGGCTCCCGAAGTTGACATCGGCGTCATTGTCATGACCTCTACATTCTGGCCCGTGACCTACGCGCCGGTACCGTGCACACTTCCGCCATTGCTTGTCAAGGCAAGCAAGTCGTTCGAGCAGTTCTATCTGTCGCGGCATTCTGGGCGAAAGCTTACATGGCAGCCATCACTGGGAAATGCGGACGTGCGTGTCACATTCAAAGCACGCAAGCACGACCTTAATGTGTCGTCGTTTGCGTTGGTCATTCTTCTGCTCTTCGAGGACGTTGGAGAGGGAGAGTTCCTTACGTACGAAGAGATCAAGGACGCGACTGAGATTCCGGAGAGCGAGCTGCAACGCAACCTACAATCTCTCGCGTGCACAAAGTTCAAGGTGCTGAAAAAGCACCCGCCTGGACGGGACGTCAACATAGATGACGCGTTCTCGTTCAACGCCGATTTCTCCTCTCCTTTGCAGAAAATTAAGATCAGCACTGTTGCATCGCGGGTCGAGAGCGGCGAAGAGCGCAAGGAGACGCAGGATCGCGTCGAGGAGGAGCGTCGCTATCAGACGGACGTTCGTATATTTGATTCCATCTCGATGCTAGACCAAGTTGACGCATACATCAAGGCATGCGTTGTACGAATCATGAAGGATCGCAAGTACATGACGCATAACGACCTGATCAACGAAGCCACCCGTCAACTCGCATCGCGCTTCTCGCCTAATCCGTTAAATATTAAGAAGCGGATCGAGGCGTTAATCGAGGTACGTTGCTGATCTTCATCTTTGTTTGTTTATCCTTCCAATACCGGGTTATCAGAAAGAATATCTGGAGCGGTGCGAAGACCGTAAATCATACAACTATCTCGCAAGTCTGTCCTATTTATTGCCATTGGCAGACTGCTGACTTGCGCTCCGCAGGCATGAACTACCTCTTGCATTACTTTCTCCGTGTACTGGACATCATGTATCCTTAATCGCAACTCTCAGATCAGATCAAAAGTCTGGTGGATAACTTGGTTCTTTTGGTTGTGTGTTCTCGTGGACCATACAGTTGGTTCTCCGTCCGAATTAATGCATCTTAATGAAAACACACACGCATATTTTAGCACCACACCTGTCTGATATTGTCCAAGACTGGTATCGTGCGCTATACATGGCCTGGGGTAATTCATTTTGGAAGTAAAAGATTTATGATAGTGCTGCCTCTTGAGGAAAAGTCAGTACAGGCCAATTGAAAATTGCGATGAAGGTAGCGCACCTTCAGCAATCGCAACCCTCTCGGTCTAAGCGATTTGCATTGGCGCGGTACCATAACTCTTCGTAGACGTACTCCACTCCGTCTAAATCATCACCTGCGAGGACGCGCGCGGATCCCACGCGCGTTCATGCAGCGCAGTTGGAGACATGCGCGCTGTCTGCGTACAGCTCAGCCGCGCGATACAGTCACTCTTTACAACGCATCACTTGGAGGCCAGGGATCTGACGACGGTGGACCGCTTTTCAGCGATTTCACCATTCATCAGGGGACCGCGGGGACCCCTGGCCAGTTACCAAAATATTTCTCTACCCTGCAAGATAACGAAAGCCGAGTTTTAGAACGACGTGGAGAAAAGAATCTGCACAGTAACGTGCACCAACGTCTTACAGTTCAAATCGTTTTCCATCATAAGGGAGCGGCGGAAACCAACAACTCAAATGCCGTCTCGCCTCAAGCGACTCGGCAAGCAAGTTGCGGCAAAGTAGGAGGAGATGTGGGGGAGAGGAGTGGGCGGTCCCTGGGTGGAAGAGTGGACAGAAGGGGGGAACTTATACGCATTACGAGTTGCCGTTTCGCGAAGATAAGACGATAATCGGGAAGCTGATGGGCTGCGGGGGCTGCGGGGCTGCGGAGGCGTCATTCGGGGCTCAAATTGCCATTTAGTCGTTGCGCTGCGGTGAGCGACGAGGTACCGAGGTACCCGAGCGCTTCGCCGGCGCGGTTGTCGTTGCTTCGAACAGCCCGTCTATGGATCTCGCTCAATAAGCCACCTTGTCTCCCTCCCATCCCATGATCCCTTTCCGCAGTCTCTTTTGTCTTCTCGCCCTACTGTATCTGCCCGGCGCACTCGCCCGGCGCGCACATGTCCCTCGGCAGCCATTCGCCCCCTCGCTTCACAGCATCATCAGGCGTCAGGCCGTCCAGAACGTCCCCACCAACAATTCGACCACCGGCAACGCCGCGACAGCTGCTGGCATCGTCCCGTTAATACTCGCAAGCGACAAGCAGTGAGTAGTCTCGCCAACGCCAAAAATCCTAGTTCCTGCGCGCTTAGCACGGTTTTTTCTCATCCATGCAGGACGTATTACTCGGTCATCTCTGTCGGAAACGTCAGCTTTCGTGCAGCGGTTGACACCGCATCGTCGGACATTTGGATACTCTCCTCTGCATGCAACACCCCGCAATGCAAGTCCCTGCCCAAGTATCCTTTATCCTACGCCAGCCCGTCGTTCGTCTCTGTCAATTCTAATGGGACTCTGTTCAATGTCACCTTCGCTGATACTACTTGTGCGTGTCTACGCATCCCATCCGCACGTTCTTGATTTTCTTTTCCTAGATGCATCCGGCTTTGTTGCCGAGGAGGCTATTGCCCTTGCCGGCTTCACTGCACCCAAACAGGCTTTTGGTTCGTGTTACCTCGCGTAGCGGGTTGCATGCCCTTATACACACTCTACAGGTATGATGAATTCGACGAACGTTTCTTTCGTCGATCAAGTTAGTGGCATCTTTGGTCTTGGTTTCCCTCGACTCTCCAGGATCCACAGACTCATCCCTGACTGTATGTACACCCGTTCGCTAATTGCAACCACACGAATGACGACCCAATTCGAACAGCCACGCCATTTTTTGCCAAGTTAGCACAACAAGGTCTGTTAGACTATCCTTTCTTCGGCGTTAGCGTGGAACGCAACGCATCAGCTGGCTCTCTCACGCTCGGTAATTATTTATATCCCTCTCCGGCACCCGCTCACCTGATTCCGTGTACGTAAGGCGCTGTGGACTCGACAGTTGTTAAAGACGTTACCCTTATTGAATGGATCGAAGTTATTCCATTTCAGCCATTTGGATCCGAGAGCAACACGTCTAGCTACCTGCAGTGGGCCATTCCAATATCAATCATCACAGTCAGTGCCTTGCCAAGTTCTCATCGACTCGGGCTGATGCTACGGGTCACAGGTAGGGACGAAGACTTTCGGCCTTGAGCCTACCTACCCTCAAGCAAATGCCGGTCAATCAGTGGCACTCATTGATATGTGAGCACCTTTATGATTTTTTAGTCAGGCCACTTACTCTGCCGCAGAGGTACCGCTGGTATCTTCGGTCCTTACCAAGACGTGAGCTTCACAGACTGGTCATTTTTGCATCACCATGCATCCTGATTATCTTTCTCAGGTCGAGCGGCTATTTTCTGCCATCGATAGCAGTCGCCTAGTTGACTCCTGTACGTCCCTTCCAAATTTTTAAAAAAATTTCATTGAGTTGATGTCTGCCTTAGCCGGGCAATGGGCGATCCCATGTAACACTAATCTGACCATGACGATTACTTTCGGGTGAGTCGACAAAGTCCCTCTTTTGATTGTGTTTGTTAACGCCCGTTTGTTGTAGTGCGAAGAATTACACGCTCCTTCCGTCAGACTACATCATCGGGCCTACTACTAGCTATTCCACGCTGTGTTTAGCATGGCCCAAGGCGTCTGCTCCAAGTCCAGACGGCATTGACTGGCAGATTGGCTCTGCTTTCTTGCGGACCGTGTACACTGTGTTCAGGTGTGATTCCCGCCAGTCTCGTTGCTGCATCAACGGTCTCATTTCAGAAATTAGCTATGGCATTGCCGGAAAGGAGCCCCCTTTGATCGGGTTTTATCCACTCCGACAAGGATCTGTGACACCTCTCCCGCCCGCATCGCTCAGTGCCCTTTTCTCCTCGCTCTCTCTGGCTGTCCAAACGAATCTTCCCAATTTTATTGTGCCAACACCAAGCCTGACCACCCCCTCTTATATATTTAATACCTCTGTACCGGCCACCGTTGTCGCCGTCACCGACCTTGCGGCATCATCGTATTCACCGCTTATTGAGCAAGTCGTGGGCGGCGTGACACAGAAAATGTCTGTGACGGCCCTCCCAGAAGTGACGCCCGCACCCACGCTCTCGACTCTTACCCTTACCGATGCGAGCGGTGCCGTATATACCACCGTGAGCCAATTGCCCATTTCGACAGTGATTCTTGGCCGGCCACCAGGATTCAAGTCGGGCAGCGGCATCATCAGGCCAGGTGGTGTGACAGGCATACCAACTATTGCTCTTACTTGTTTTCTCACTCTCCATCTCTATGGGCCTTTTCATTGATCTATTACTTTTTAATTTGCTTTCGTTCACAGGACATGCACATATTGATTCCATCACGTTGAGTAGTCTCGATGCCTCAGCTGTTCATTCCCATTCGATTATATCTACACGCATATTACCGGACTTTGGAACATTTTGTGATTTTTTGACTCTGTCGATATCGATGTATATGTACTTAGGAATAATTAGACCCTAACCCCAACGTATGGTCGCGACGTGTCTTGCTCTGTGGGAGACGTGGCTCCCGTCTCTCTCTCTCTCTCTCACTCTTGTCCATGCTTCAAGCCAGCTAGATGGCCATCAATCCACTCTTTCTTCTTCTCACGCTTATCGCCTATGCTGTACTCATCCATGCAGCAGCAGACTTGTACAAAGTTCTCGATCGTACGTGCAACCGCATGCTCCTAACGGGATGGAGAAACCTGACTTTGCGATCTGTTTGAACAGTGGACAGGTCTGCTTCGGAACAGGACATAAAAAAAGCATACAAGCGTCTTAGTCGCAAATACCATCCCGACAAGAACAAAGACTCAGACGCGGAGGGTAAGTTTGTTGAGGTTGCACACGGTACGTCTTGTCCACCTTTTTTAAATTCGGTACTGACGCTTCACAGCATACGAGGTCCTCTCTGATGCGACGGTACGCACACTCTTACTACGCCCTATCTCAAATAGCGTTCTGAGCTGAGGGAAAGTAGAAAAGGCAAATATATGACCGTCATGGTGAGGAGGGCTTGAAGGCCCACGAGGGCGGCCAGCACAGTCATGCCAACCCCTTCGACATGTTCGCACAATTCTTCGGTGGAGGCTGTGCGTATGCTGTCGCTCCTCATACCCCCTCGCAGTGTGTCATTGACGTGTTCCCGTCTTGCAGTCCAAGCACAAGAGCAAGTACGCCGTGGGCCAACATCCGTCTCCGAGTTTGAAGTCTCCCTCGCGGACATATATAAGGGTGCCAGCATTGACGTGCGTCTCCAGCCGTCCACATCCCTTCCGCGCTGACTGACCAATCCCCCCTCTCTAGTTCATGATCAAAAGGAGCGTGCTGTGCGACCACTGCCGCGGCTCAGGTGCCGCCACGGACGGCGACATCCACGCATGCGGCGAGTGCGGCGGGAGTGGCGTGCGTGTCGTCAAGCAGCAGATCTTCCCAGGCATGTACGCTCAGTCGCAGGTGACGTGCCCGCGGTGCAATGGGCGCGGACGCGTCATCGCGCGGCCGTGCTCCGCGTGCAGCGGCCACAAGGTGCTCGAACACACGGCGCAATTCACGCTCGAGGTGCCCGCCGGCGCGCCCGAGGGACACGAGGTCGTGTTTGAGGGCGAAGGTGACGAGAGCCCGGATTGGGAGCCTGGTGACGTCGTTCTTCGCGTGCGCAGTCGTGCCGAACGGGGCGGGTGGAGGCGCAAGGAAAACAGCTTGTACTGGAAGGAGACGATCGGGGTCGACGAGGTGCGCGGTGCCCCCGCTCGTCTCTTACTCACTCACTCGCACCCACTAACACCGTTACTGGCGTCTGGCACATCTAGGCCCTACTCGGTTTCATACGCAATTTGACCCATCTGGACGGCCACGTCGTCCCGCTCGTGCGTAAGGGCGTCACGCAGCCCAACTTCGTGCAGACCATCAAGGGCGAGGGCATGCCACATTTCGAACGCCCATCCACTCACGGTGACCTTTTCGTGGAATATAATGTTGTGTTCCCGACCGAGCTCTCAACAGAGACACGAAAACGTGCGTCACGTCTTGCCTGCCTATTGATTACTGCCCAACTCATATCCCATATGATTGCAGGTCTGGCCGAGGCGTTTTACGGGAAAGTACCTAGAGATAAAGACGAACTTTAGACTAATATTTGGAATATTATTGTATACCTTCCTCGTCTTGCATTCCCAGGGAACTATTCCACCAATAGCCGGTAAGGATCAGCATCATACATCTGACTGTTCCCTCGCGCACAACAATCATGTATTGCATATCAGTCGTATCCCGCCGCACAACGATAATTACAACAATAATACATCCAGTGGACGAACGAGACGGACAGAAGGTAATAAATAACAGAGAGAATTTTAGACTAATAAAGAGCGGAAAATGGGCTAAGGAGAGAGGAGATTTGACATAGAATGAATGAAGGGTGCGAGTGAACGGTACGTAGCGGCAAGGCGCCCTGATTGTTGAAACTATGAAATAGGGGCGTACGATGAGAGCGCTGGGTAACTGGCAAATGGGATGGGTAATAGGGCCGCATGAGCTGGACCGGGGGAATCAAACATCAATGGGAGAGAGAAAACAGTTAGAAGCCACACAAAAGCAGGAAGGGCAAGAGACGATTGAGGTGGGTGGCGCAAAGTGGTTGGTCAGGGTAATCCGCTATTTTCACCGCTTAGCGAAGACCTTTTTGAGGAGGCCTAGCACCTTGGGGACGTTCAGTTGCACGTATTCTAGATCCAAAAGATGTTTGTTGTCTTTTTGCTACATAGAGTACGATTTTCAGTTCCAATCTGCAGTATAAGGCGTCAAAACATTCGGAGCACACCTTTTCTAGCAGATCATCAATTTTCAGGTCCATCTCTAGGATTGCTTTCTCTCGTCCCTTGTAGTGAAGCGCTATGATGAAGGTGCCAGGAGTCGGGGATGTAATATTGAAATAAATATTGGGCCGCCTAGGTGGATCAGATCAACGATGAGCGGGGTGGCAGTGTGATTTTCCCAGCGCCAATCACGCACCTATTGTCCGGAACATTACTCTCCACAATAATACCCTCCCTCTCTAGCTGGGCGTGTGTAAAGCGGTAGGGGCCAAGCACAGCAGCCTTGGGAGGTTTCTTTTCCTTTCCTCCAACAGTGACGACCCCAACGGCGGTCGCAGAGCCCTTGTCCTTTGATGCCGTGATACGCACATTCTGTAAGTATGCCTTGTACTGCTCGAGTTGGCCGCGCATATAATTGTTGTGATCGAGGATAGTCTTGTAGACGGCCTCAAGTGACTTTGTCTCCAGGATGACTTTGTCACGAAGATTCCCAAGGTGGGCGAGTTCGGCGGCGACTTCATCCTGCATGAGCTTGTACTCATCAGCCGCTTCAATAATCTTGAGCTCCTCCAATTCTCGTAGCATCTCCTTAACTTTGATACCTTTCCGTACAAGTGTGGCATCCTTTGTCGTCGCTGCTCGTTCAGCAATAACGCTGAGATTGTATGGTCGTTTCTCGGCTACGTGTGGGAGGGAACGGATGAGCTGAACAAAGATCGACTTGGTCTCCATGTACAGCATGTCGCTTGACGAGACAGAGTCTGCAAATGCGGCTTGTATATCCTGCACGGGTGTCTCCCAACGGCTATAAAGTTTGAGTTCAATCGTCCGGTTCTCCTTTCGTGGCACCTGAGGAGGTGCTGGTCCGAGCTCGTCCGTCAAGATACGCAGATGCTGCTTGTCATTTGGCGACTGGGTAGAAAACGATCAGCGATGGACACTACCACGCACAACAAGAAAGGCGTACTAGTGCTTCTATATGTTGCAAGATGAGAGAGTGAGTGTTGTACAGTTCGTTCAACGTGATATGGATCATCATGTCCTTCTTGGAGAGTGCCATATACTGGTCCATCTGCCGAGGGAATCAGGGTGAGCGGCGACGAGAGATGAACAAAGCATACCTCGAGGGTGTCATAAAAGTCTCCGACTTCGCAAAGACTGTTCAGGAATTGGTTGATTCGTGCCTTGTTGTTTTCCACAAACGGATTGAGGGTTGCCATGTAAGCCTCCTTGGAATAGGAAGGTTTGTTTGCCAAATTTTGAAGCATCTTCGCGATCTGCACCGGCGGTCAGTAAAGTCCCGAACGCCGATCCTCGATACCGTACCAATGTCAACGTTCGCCTCGGATGCTTGGCCGGAACCCCGTCAACCAACATGTACGCCTGTGGTGTCACAATCGCTGGATTGATAAACCGAAGGAAGAAGAAGCCGCCAATCAGTGAGCAGATCGCAATGTCTGTGGCTTCCGGGTATTTTCTCTACAAATTTACCCAATGAGAAATAACACATGATAAGAAGGGGAAGTTCTATGTGCGCACCCGTGTCAGGCTCCGAATTTGTTTGCATATCCACCGGATCCCATAGGGAACATCCTCCAAACTGTCGATGATGGTAACGAGAAAGCTATTCGCTATCTCCATCAACATGGTTAACCGCGGGGCTATGATAGCCTGCACATCGGGATTGGCCGCGGCAATTTCTGGGGCAACGCCCCGGGGAAGATTTTCGGGTAGAGAACCAGTCTCCTCTTCAATCTGGCTGACCATCTGTTCATAGACCTGTGCGAATGTAAAAAGAATATCAAGAAGATGGTAATAGCAGCGATAAGATCGGCGGACCTTGACCGGATTTATCTCCAAGTTTAGCTCTTTGTGCTCAATCAGGCTGTTGATGCGTTCGGCGAGGACACTCTTAAGATAACTTTGGCCAGGTCCACGACGTGTATAGGTTGTCATCATTCGGGAAACTGGTGTATTGGCGCGCAACAATGACCCGAATTCCGTCGCGGTGTCGAATTGAGCAGAGAGCACAGACTGGAACATGGTCAGGAGAAGATGCTCTTCTCTGCTTTCGTATTGATTTCCGTAGAGGGTGAACATGACCGTCTGAAGGAGAGTGTCGATTTCAGTCAGGCTGACAAGACGACAAAGCGCAGCAATATGGCGAGGCTCTGATTGGAGGAGGAAGAAGAGGTTGGAGTATTGTTGGAGTTTACGTTCATCTGGGAAGTGGCCTTCGGTGGGATCTACTTCCTCGAAATGCTTCTCGACTTCACGTTGCTGAGACCAAACAATGAATTTTGGACTTGAGAAAGGAAGTGGGGAGAAGAGACGTACTTCGTCAAGGGCCATACGATTCTGAATGAGGAGAGCTATCCTTTGATCGAGATAACGGACATCACGCTCCAAGACAAAATTCTTCTTGGACTGCGTCGAAATACGGGCTTTCAGGTCTCGAAGACGTTTTTGAGCTGGAGATGATGTTGAAATTTGGATTTGAAAGGAGAAGGACAGTGATTTAGAACATACCTCTGGCTAGATCGTCTTCAACTTCTACGTCCTGTTCGGCAGCCATACTGAACAAAGCAGTAACACTATATCTATTAGTGTTTCTGTTTGTGAGACGTCGGGAGGACAAAGTTGAGGGAGAAGACGGGGATTCAGAAAAGGAAGACATGGTGGACAATTGTGGAGGACTGAAAGAAAGATGCTATCCTAAGGTCGAACCAGAGCGGACGCAGAGGACGACCAGAGCGACACCAGCGCTAGATGGGACGAAAGATGAGGATGGGAGGGATGGCGGGAGAAGGAAAGGAGGAGTGGCAAATGGTAACGGACAAGTCGGCCACGGCCACCTGCTCGTTTCGGAAATGGAAATCCAATCAGTCGACCCCGCCTCGCCATCGCCACCCTCGAGACCTCTCATTCTCTTCCTTTCTTTTGCCCTTTCAACCTCACTGCATACACCAGCGTCGTCTGGTCTACGATCACCCGTGCAAACGGTCTCGGTTTCAGCCAGTCGCTCCCCGGTGCAAGTACGCCTTCCCTCATGTAGCGGTTGCTATGGACCTTGCCTTGCCGTGCTTCATACTGCACCGCCAACAAATATCTCAACTGGCTGACGTGCCACATGCCTAGAATGAACCATCTCTCCCGACGATTTAGGTATAGTTCATACAGCAGCTGTAGTCAAGGCTATGTAGACAACGAAAATCGAACGATATATGCATGGAATTATGATGAATGATCGAATGGAACGGGGCATACTTGGACCCTTGGATTACCGAGTCGGACTCGTCATAGTACAGTACAGTATGATCCAATACTGTGAACCATCGATGCCGTAATCGGGCCGAGGCTCAATCCTGTGGCCAGTAGGGCTTCAGGTCTTGGAAAGAGAACTCTCTTCTTTGTATCTCAGTCCGTCCGGTCCTTCTGTTCGTCGATTTCCATTCGACTTCGTACCGCAGGTCCGTGAACTGTTCGTTACGTTGCTCCCCGGTCAGCTCAAAGTCCCATCATCAAGCGATAAGACGATAATCACCCTGGCCGCCGCCTGGAGAACAGTGACGATGATTCCCACGACCCAGGTGTTGGCAGCGACGCGGACCTGGACTATCTGTTGCTAAAGGCGAGTCAGTTGCTCTTGAACCCTAACGATGAAAGTGACAAACCTCCCCCTTAGAGAATAGTAACGTAGTCAATGGGGGCTCAACAGAAAGACAGGGGTCTGCTCACATAGTCTGGAAATGGTGGAACCTGCGGTGGGTTGGGCGGGCGATGCATCACATACCCATTACTTGCTGGTGCTGAAAACGTTCCTCCGACTGGTAACTGAGGGCCAGCATGAGGTCCGATATCAGACTGCAGATGACACGGTCGATGTGCTGGGTGTGGGATGCAGGGCGCAGGGCCAGCAGGAGGGGGGTATGGGACACTAGTGGGAGGTTGGTTGTATGAAGCTGGGAAGGAAGCCATAGGGAGAGATAGGGAAGCCAGCTAGCGTTGCTTTTAAGCACTTCGGCGTGGCCGAGAAAAGAGGCAGCACGGGATCAAGTCGATTCGTCGAGGGAAAGCTCGTACACAAGCGCGAAATGATGCAAGATATTTACCGGCTCCCCCATA
>QFEA01005246.1:0-29198 GCA_003315975.1 Lactifluus echinatus
CTGATACCACGTAGCACATGAGCCGCCGGTGACCATCTACATGGGTCGGGATAAGGTCGAAAGTCCGTATTCGTCCTTGTCGGCGGATCGTCTCTGACTTCCTGTTGCTCCCTAGATGAGGAACTGATCAAATATGCGTGGCCACAAGATGTTTGGTTTCATGTGGACAAACTCTCCTCCGCACACGTATACCTTCGCCTGCCTGAATCAATACTCTCCTGGGACGCTATTCCCGAGGCATTACTTGTAGACTGCGCCCAGCTCGTCAAGGCTAATTCTATCGACGGTACTCACCACTCATTCTCTGTTATCCTAGCTACAACTTGTGCTGTGCAGGCAACAAGCGGAATGATCTTACAATCATTTATACCCCCGCGGCCAACCTCAAGGTATGCTAGTCAAATGTGCCGTGTTGAATCTCCTGCCCCTCTAAGACGTCACTTAAAGAAAACCGGAGATATGGCTGTTGGGCAAGTGTCGTTTCACGATGACAAACGAGTATGCTGCCTTCTTCGCGCCGACTACTCCATCCAGCTGAGCTCCAGCTTCCATCTAGGTAAAACGCGGTGCGTAGTCCTCTTCACTATGCGGTAGAGTTACCCACCTATAGCGCCTCCAGTTCATATCCCTAAACGTGAAAATCCTATTGTCAATCGTCTTAACAAAACCAAAGTCGAGCGCACCGTGGACCATGAAGCAGAACGGATCGACAGAATCAAACGTGAGAATGTGGTCAAGCGCGCTGCGGCGGCCGCCAAAGTACGTAATCCCGCCCCTTCGCACGAGGATAAATCAACGCATGTCATATTTTGCAGAAAAAGGCAGATTTGGAGCTTGCCGAGGCACGCAAGGCCGAAAAGGCTGCTCGCTCGTATGACTCATTCTTGAATGGGGAGGCCGAAGATGACGGCGAGGAAAAGCCGCAGTATGCTTCGGTAAAAGACATGGAAGAAGATTTCATGTAGGATCTCCTTGCGCATGATTTGCAACTACTCGCATCTCGTATACCGTTCGGGCCAATCTGGTTGTCTGTCGCTGTTTCATGCATGCAAATACATGTTCATAACGTACAGTTGCCTCACGATGAGAATTGCTAACGCAACCCAGATTTTCTCTGATTGATCGATACACAAAACAATGACTGACGTTTGACAGCACAGCACATGTTCGGCTCTATGATCTCAGCAAAACACCAACCTCACTTGCTCAGCCATCCCATGCTGGAGGATTTAACCGTGCATGAAACCATCTGGGCCCACTTCAGATCTCCAAGCGCTCACGCTCCTCTGCAAGGATTGACAATACTTCAGGGAAGCGAGGCGTAAATCGGCAGTCGAACGGAGCCGGTCGGCTGTATGCAGGAATGTTAGCAGCGTACCTCGATCATAGGTCATAGGTGTGAATGCTTACATCACCAGGCCTGCATCTACGATCGCTTCCGTGTCCAGCGGTATCTCATTTCCGTTCTCGTCCCGCGCACGTTCCAGATTTGCCGCCCACAGGATCCTCACCATGACCATGAAGAGCTCCTCGTTGGCGAGGTTCTTGCCGACACAAGCCCGCCGCCCAAATCCGTACGTGAAGTGACCTTCTTGATTGGCTTCTGCGGGGCCCGTGGTCAACTCCCCATGCTCGTCGAGGTACCTTTCTGGCCGGAATTCATTGGCATTGTCTCCAAATACGGCGCGGTCATGATTGCAATGCCATAAGTTGGCAAAGCATATTGCCCCTTTCGGAATGAACATATCCTTATACCAGTCTTCCTCCACCGCAACGTGGGGTACCCCGAGCATTGCCACCGGGCGCCAGCGGAGAGTTTCTCTGATGACTGCACGCATGTATGGAAGGTATGGTGCGTCGGCAAAGGTGGGGAGGCGAGCGCGGCCGACCACGGCATCTAGCTCGGCCTGAACACGGCGTTGCGCGTCGGGAGAGGCCACCATGGCCAGTGTGCACCACAGCATAGAAGTACCTGTCGTTTCAGAGCCAGCAGAGCTGTGGTGGTTTCCATTTCCCTTTGCACGGATTCGAGAACTGTCGTCACTTACTACATCGTCCCAGTAAGGAATGCTATTTCCGGCTCACTCAACTGGTTGCGAGCCTGTCCCTCTATCAAAGAAGAACAGAAACTTGGGCGGGTTCCTCCGTTGGCCTAGGGCGAGCTATATCAGCTAGACCACATTTAGAGCATTCAACGCCGTCGCGTACAAGATCGCCTCGGACACGGTCTACAAGGCGCTGGAACATTTCGTGGTGTTCTTCGCCCTGCTTTATGCCCTCTCTCTTCCATTTCGCGAACCTATTTTCTAGCCATGTGTTAGCATTACAAAGACACGGGAGAAAATGTAAACCGAGACCTCTCCGGGATGTATAACATCCAAGGAAACATTTCGACGAGGAAACTCCCAGGGACCGCGGCGTTGTTGATGCGGTCGGTGAATGTTTCGATGTCTTCTACGGCTTTATCGTGCACGGACTTGAGCGTCGGGTAGTCATACAAGATGGACATGATTGTAGAAGTCCCGGTACGGTAGTAGTGCCTGTGCCGATCGTCGCGAAGCGGGTTTGTCAAGAGTGCCGAGGCCAAGATTGTGGCCTCCTTCATCAGCGTCGGATAGTAGTCCCGTAGGGCTGCCTTTGTGAAGGCTGCCTGTGCAGCACGTTGCATGCGACGGAAGCTGGGGAAAAAGACGTAAGTATATATTGTGCGCGTGCATCCTACCTGATTTAACTCACAGCGTGTCATAGTTCATGAATGCCATCACGAGTCCTTTACTAAGAATGTCCTGAGACATTATGAACCGAGGCCGGTCGGAATAGTTATTCGCTCGACGCTCGAGAACATCAAAGGCTGACTTATAGCTGTTGAAAAGAATTACGGGTTTCCCTGCAGCGTCAAGGTACATAACCTCCTCTACAGTACCCATTCTTCCGTTTTAGCACCCTCTGAACAAGTTGATGAAGACCCACCGAAACTCTTCTTGCAGTCCTCGGAACGTAGCCAAGGCTTATCCATTAACTGAAGGGCATTCCCAATAATTGGCATACGTCGAGGACTAGGAGGTAGCTTCCGCCGGGGGCTCCTACGATAAGAGACGAGGAGGATGATAGACAGAGAAAGAAGGATGCCCATCGCGAGGGTTCGGCCTTCCAACGTCTCAATCTTCAAAAGGCCGGGCACTGCGGATAGTGAAGTGAAAGACGGAGCGAAGGGAGGCCCTGATTTGGGTGCTGATTCCGCTGTGACAAACCCGCTTTTTCGAGCTGCGGGCACGGGGATGGAAGACTCATATCCTTCGGGATACCAACCCATGCACTTCTTCAAACTGCTGATTCGTGGACGGACTCGGACAGACGTTTCCATCGAAGGGATCGGCAGAAGGGGTGTGTAGAGGGAAAGTGGGAAGTGGGCAACAGGGTTGACACCTACGGGTGGCTCGTACCTCCTAGTAGATAATGGGATCGTCGGGAGCACGGGAAGCAGAAGGGGTATCCCCATTAGCCGGGCGTATCCCGGGGCTTATGGCAACTTATTCGGTACTCTGAACGTACAATATTGGTGGGGAAGCGATTTTCAGCTTCACTTTGGCTCCCGAATAAGAATATGAGGGTTATCACTTACAACTCAGATGATCATCTGTCGAGTGGGTATTTAAGCTGCGCTTGCGACGAATTGCCCATTCGAACGTATCGACGCTCTGAGCTGGGACGTATGTGACACGAGCAGGTATTCCCAGACCATAGATCCAAGACGCTGTGGAAGCAGACGGAGTAATTCGTTCTAAATCATTAATGTTGAGAGCGCCATACCAAACAACATTCATATGAAATAGGCTGTATATTAAATACCAGTGAATACGTGGAACGGACGAAACCGAGAGGATGACTACTTACCAACGAGTCAAGTCAGCGTGCAGACCGTTAGGGTGGGGGTGCTGTCAGCAGAATCTGTCGTAGAACTCATCGCAATGAGGCGCACAGTGGAGGTGGAGCGAATGAGAACTAGTACTAGTGACCGGAACCGGTGGCGAAAATCACGAAGATTTGGACATGTTCCATTGACGAGAAATCATAAGTAGTAGTCTGATTATCACGCAGATGTTAGTTTGGGGAGCATTATAGAAACGAGTATCTACGTGAGAGAGAGATGATCATCTGAAGAAGTTAGTAGCAAGGGTGGAGACATGACGGGCAGATCTTGCGAAGGGCGACGGGAAGAACAGATAGGCGAGGTCTGCTTGTGTGAAAGCCGAATTGATCTACCTGCGATGTCCAAGTAGGAACTCGCCATGCCATGTAAATCTGGGACCATCCAACACGCTATGAAGTAAATTCAGTTCGCACGGAGAAATTTCAATCCCATTTCGCGCCATACACAGAAATGTCTTGCAATTGTGTATTACATAGATGGTGCCCGTCACGACCGAATAGGTAGCCTATCAAGTGGATTAGCCCTCTCATATCTCTTTTTCTCCTGCCAGGATCGAGAGCGCCTCGGGGAATCGAGGCTTGAAATTGCACTCGTATTGCACTGGCTTCCTGCGACGTGCTAATGAGCATTCTCCACCCGATACTGAAGAAGACGACAGCTTACACAACTACACCGTTGTCTGCGAACGTATCTATATCGAGTGGGGCTTTCCTTCCATCTTGGTCACACACCTGTTCGAGGTCCGCAGCCCATAGCACAGTGGCGATGAAGATGAAGAGGGTGTCGTTAGCGAGATGTTTCCCAGCACAGGCGCGCCTCCCAAAACCATAGGTACTATGTCCTTCGTCCCGTGTCTCCACAGGACCTGGTTTGAGCTTGCCTTCAGCGTCGATAAACCGTCCTGGATTGAATTTTGCGGCATCAACACCGTAGATGGCAGGGTCGTGGTGACATAACCAAAGATTCGGAAGACACATTGTTCCCTTGGGAATGAACATGCCATGATACCAGTCAACCTCCGTTGTGGTATGAGGAACAGCGAGTGGGAGCGGAGGGCGCCATCGAAGGACCTCTTTCACTATCGCCTGTACATAGGGAAGACTGCCAGCGTCCGAAGGATGTGGAACGCGGGAGCGCCCAACCACTGCATCCACTTCATCCTGCGCGCGCTTTTGTACTTCCGGATGGGTGATCATTGCAAGAGCCCACCAGCTCATCGTAGTATAAGTTGTCTCAGCTCCCGCAGAGCTGCATTAGAAGTCGTGAGAAAATCCAAGAGAACATATAGAAAACTCACTATAACGACCCGACTAGCCAAGCCATTTCTTGATTTGGGAGCCCGTTCCGTTCAGCGTTCTTGATAAGTGATGCGCTAATGCTGGGTCGTTCGGACCCTTTGGACTGTTAACATGTGGTTGGGTAAGTCAAACAGATGATTTTAATTGGTTACTTACAATATCACTGCGAACGTTGTCAAACAGTGTCTGAAACATGCTAGTATATTGCATGAAAGATAGTTTGGCTTCGCGCTTCCACTTTGCAAATCTATCGCCATTCAAGGGGTAAAAATTGGAAGTGAATATAAACACATACCTGTCCGGAATGTTCATCATCCAAGGAAACAACTCAACGAGATGTGCTCCAGGGGCAGCAGCTTTGGACACGTGGTCGTTGAAGGCGTGGATCTCCTTTAGAGTCTTGTCATGCTCAGATTCCAATGTAGGGTAGTCATACAAGATAGACAAGGTAGATGAAGCTGCAGACCGCTGAAAATACTTTTCCCGGCCCTCGGGGTCGGTCAGGAGGGCAGATGCCAAGAGAATTGCCTCCTTGTGGAGAATCGGATGATAGTCACGAACTGCGGATTTTGTAAGGCTTTCATGCGCTGCACGACGCGTGCGACGCCACCTGCCAGTGTGAGTCATGAGTCTATTCCAGGACCTTCAGGGAGTAATCGAAGGGCTTACAAGTTTCCGTACGGTATAAATACATAAAACAAGCCACCACAAAGAATGTCATTCGCGACAATCAAGCGGGAGCGATCAGAATAAATGTTTGCGCGTCGATCAAGAATGTCGGCAGCAGCTTTGAGACTATTTATGACCACAATGGGCTGTCCGAGAGCACTGAAGTACACTATATCCCCTAGGAGACGTATGCAATGGATCACGAGTGTGAGGACCCATAACGAAGAACAACACACCATATTTCTTTTTCCACTTTGCTCCATACAACCATGTCTCTTCCCGAAGGTTAAGGGCATTTCCGAGAAGGGGAAGTCCCCTCGGACCCGGAGGAACGCAGCGCCAAGGGCTCTTGGCGAATCGATAAGTTATGCCGATAGCAGCAAGAATTACTAGCAATTCGACGCGGATAGCGATAATTTTCCACACTAGGCAACTAAAGAGGGGATGGTGGTCACAAGAAAGAATCAGTCTCCCGCTCGTCATATTGGAAACAGAGCAGAGTGTAGGCACAAACCGAAGCTAGGACCCATTTATATGGGAGTACAGGCCTTTCCTTGCTTGGAGAATCATCTATCAGGAATGAGCAACATAGGCAACTTATCCTCTTTTTTGCGCCAATGACATGCAAAATGTTGGCGCTGTGAAATTCTGGCTGTTCTGACTGCCAAATAATTGATCGATGGCCAGCGTTACTACATCTTCCCCGCACTAAAGCCCTAACATTAAAACGGGAAAATGGAGCGCAGTATTGGTGCTAATAGGCCATGTGGCCCAAACCCGGGGAACTTCGTGACGTGATTGGATGGGGCTGAGGAACAACATCTAGTCAAGAAAAAATAAACTGATAACAAGACTGTGACGTCTCTACCCTAGGATTCACAGTCGACCACATCCGAGATATTCGAGGTCTGGGGCGTCAGATTGTCAGAAGTCACACACAAAGAAGCGACGATCGGCTGCGGAACCAATACGAAATTCCCATACCTGAGTCACGTTACCATGATGGCATGGCGGGCACAGATACGAAAACTTGAGCTACACATCTTAGAACATATCCATCAGTTCTGTTGCCATAAACCGCGCCTCAGACCTATGTCTCAAGAACTCCGATATCACGTTTCCAGGGGCAACAGGACGGAACTCATGAATAACGGCGGCAAAGTGCAATGCACTTTGCTTCGAGGACCGTGGTGCAAGCGGTATGATTTCGCGGTGACATTCCGACGCGATGATAGCCATGGAGTGTGACCTTAATTCGATGTGGGGATGATGGCATCGGTATTGAGAATAAAAGCCTAAAGTCCCAAATCACTGAGCTGTCCGCTACACGCCTCAGGACTGTTGCTTATAGCGCGTGGAGTGCATTGACAAAGAAATGAGCGAAGGAGACTCCCAGGGATCCCTCCATTGGCAGTTCGACTCAAAAACACAAGTGATACATGCCATAGTGACAGTGACAAGAGCGGACAGCCCAAGCTAACGTAGATCCCACTGGTATCGATCGGCTTCAATAATTATCACATCGCAGCGCGATCCAGACCTCGGCCTGAAGGTGGTTTATTAATCAATTTTGACTTAGTCAGGACCACAAGATCCAATAACAGGAAGTGGATGAGAAAGTTGATTAGGACAAGTTGTCGAGTTGTCATTCCTTCATTAATCGGGAATGTCAATCGCAAACCTGGCTAAACCTGACTAGCTGGCGGAAATTACCGATCCCAGAATTCAGATGGCGTGTGCGGGATAAGTGGCTCAGTGGAAAAATATAGATTTACGCAACTGAAGTCGCTCGTGTTGTATCTGTTTTCATGTACTTCACGCGGCATTATGACACGACAAGACACGACAATCGAGAACCGTTAGAATGTGTTTACAGCGAAGCTCCATCGCGTCATCGAACGTCTTCCCGAGTCGCTTCTCAGTCTTGAGTAACTTCTCTTCTCTTGCCAGTACTAAGAGAGCCTCTATAAGTCAGGGCGTGGACTTGCAACTGAATTGGACCAACATGCTACGTTCCTGGAATCATTATACTCTACACAGTGGAGGAAGGGAAAATTTGACTGCTTACAAGTGTCTAAACGGATGGTCACGAATGATGAGCCCGTATCGAAGGGCTAGCCCCTTTCCATCGTCATCAGAGCTGTTCAGAATTGGCAGCACCAATTCCCATCGCGGTGTTCCAAAAAAAAAAAAATTGACGTAGCCCCTGACGATGTACTGTAGCTCCGGACTCCGGACATGCGTTGCTGAATGTGCGTTGCTGGAATGGACTGCACGTGCCACTGGTCCTAAGAGATCACGTGCCAGTGCGTCGGCGGCCGCCAGCAGACATCGCTCAGCTGCACGTGCGTGACTGCTGCATCTGTTGAGTCCATTTATCTTGACGCTCTTGAAGCCCTACGATAACAAAGATCTTTCGTGATCAGATAGTGCACCTCCACAACATATTGCCTATATCTCTGTATTTCTGCTCTATTCTCTTCAGTCTCTGTCTGTCGTGCATTCCTGGGACTTTTCTGAAATGCAATGAAATCCCCCATTGTAACATGGGATATCAATATGGAGACAGTGTAGCCAGGTGGCTATATTGATAGACAAGAAATCTATCTCTCTTTGGGAATGCAGGTTCGAAACCTGCTGGTGCCATGGTATAATAGTCTCTTTTTGTGAAATCACATTTTCCCAACAATGTAGTGAACCGAGATGTCAAAATAAAAGAGAAGAAGAGAGAATAAACGAGAGTACATGAGAAAACTAGTGACTCACTAGTTTTCTCATGTACTCTCGTTTATTCTCCACGACGCTCGCAGCCTATTCGGAATAGGCTGCGAGCGTCGTGGTGACCAAAGTAAGTGTGGCAAAGTGAGCACGCTAGAAGGTCCTGAAACAGACAGGGACAAAGCGGGGTGTCGGCAAGTGTGAAGAGCACAGGTACATCACGAAAGGCAGAAGTGGGGCGACGGGACTAGAGGCGAGCAGCACAGTGGTGTATAAGAATGTGCGGCGGAGCAGTGAGTTGAGAAGAGAGAGGAAAGAAGAAAAACGTACGCGAAGCCTTTTGGGGACAAGGAGTGGGAGACTATTGTCTGGCGCCGAAGGGAGCAGTATGTCGCGTTTATATGCATGTGGTACTCGTCTGTTGGTATAAGTGATGCGTAAAGTAGGCAGGCTGAGACTGGGGGGAGTTCAGCGTTCAGCAGCGACATAGCATTTTGTGGGAAAGAATTGTGGAGAGGTCGCCGGACGCCGTTGATCCTGGCGCCGGCATTTAGTATTAAGTTAGGAGGCTGTCGTCGCGCAGTCTCAGACGAGATGGGAATTATCGATTCATTGGAGGCCGGCGCTCCGAGATGTTCCGTTTTCGAACGTCGCTTGCCAGAGTGCCGTCATGGCCGCCTTTCAGCACCATGCAAGCAGTTTCGAACGTCACCGAACACTACGCAATTACAAATGTAGGGTAGTCATATGAGATGGTCATAATCGCAGAGGCTGCGGCGCACTGAAAGTGTTTCTGAAGAACCTCGGAATTTTCCAGAAGGCGGGAAACAAGTAACACAGCTTCTTTGCGAAGAGCTGGATAGTGACCACGAACTGCAGTTTTTGTGAGGGCTTCGTGGGCAGCACGGCGAGTGCGGCGCCAGCTATGCGTACGATTATCAGCTCTAAAACGATTGGTGTTTACAGGCCTCTATAGGGAATAAACGAAGCGAATGGACCACCAGAGAGAATCTCATGAGCCACAATCAGACGGGACCGACTATAATAAATGTTTGCACGTCAATCGAGGAGTTCAGCCGCTGGCTTGAAGCTATTGAAGATGAGCATGGGTTAGCCGAGGGCATGTAAGAGTTTAGAGTCAGGAAAAGAACATACTGAATCTTCATTTACAATCACGCCCGAACAACCAACTCTTGTCTTGGAGGTCGAACACATTTCCCTCCACAAGACGTCCCCGCGGACCAGGAGGAATACGGCGCCAGGGACTTCTAACATATTGTATGACAAAGGTGACCGCCACAAGACACAGCAGAGCTGAAACAATGGGTGAATTCCCACACATGGCCGTGTCTAAGGTATGACACATATTACGTAGCCAAGGTGGGCAGGAACTGCCTGACTCAGATCTAGAGGATTGTTTTCTCCCGTCAAGCGGAGATAGCTGCGAGGTTTGGGGGAATCAAACATTTTACACGCCGCCCGTTATATAGACAAGAATCATCGTGTCACATCCGGGTAAGACGCAGCGAATTGTGTAGAGCCTTCCGTCCATAACCTCAGATGTACGATTGGAGGTTGTGGTGGACCCGAGGGGCGGGTGGTCAGGTGTCACGATTTTCATACCCCCAAGCAAGGATGGGATGCGACCATGAACAACCCAATGCACTCCGACAGAGACATCCCAACAATGAACCCCTACAAGGTGTAATTAGCCTGAGTCAGAGGTTACACTCTACATACAGTGGATGTAGAATCCAGATTAAAGCTACTTCGAGGAAGCGCCCACGGAGAGACGCCGTCACGTCAACGCATCACTTGTGCCAGTGACAATGCATGATTTGTAAGTCACAAGAGGCAGCAGTCAAGTGAAGGAACCGAGATGCGCGGACTTGCAGATAACTGTACCGTCACTGCACTGCACGTACGGCACACTAAAGCACTGAGGTCGATCAGTTTACACGTACGTGTGATGGTTACAAGTACGTAGTAACTTCAGTTACAGTCGACTAACCATTTACAAGGTCCAAACCAAAAGCCAAAATAAAGATTACCTAGTAATTTTTCCAACGCGTACATGATTTTGGCCATAACCCATAACGGGCACATGGTGTAGTTGGTTTATCACGCTCGCTTAGCATGCGAGAGGTGTCCGGTTCAATTCCGGATGTGTCCAATAAATAGTTTTTTTCTCTAGAATTTGTGTTAACTGACCGACGACAGACTAATAGGACACTCGATCTATACAACTATAGTTATTTGTTACAATCCCAACAATGGGTAGCTGGCTTTCGGGGGATGCAGTGTAATTGTGCGTTTGTCTGTAAAGTTGTCGACATTGAATCTGCCATAACCGCTCGAACCGCTGTTGAACGTTGAGCCTTTATTAGCTGAAGGAGGACATTTTGTAATAAACCAACATACCCCAACCCAGTAATTCCGATCTCCCCTTCAACGTGAATTGTCGAGCCATTGATGTTCATCGAACCTACTCAAAACGACATGAGGTCGTATGAAGGTGAGCAAGGCTGGACTACGCACCTGAACGGATACGCATCGCAACGTCGATTGCGTTATACAGGTCCTTTGTCCAGAGGGAAGCCGTCAACGAGTAGTCGGTCGCATTCGCAAGCTCGACAGCCTCATCCACGGTATCGACAACTGCCAGGACAAGCACAGGACCGAACGTCTCGCATTGCCACAACCGCGTCTCGGGTTTGACCCCCAAAAGGACATGTGGTTTCAGCAGCGCGGGCCCCGCCTTCTCCAAATCACCAATGAGTACCTCAGCACCAGCCTCCTTGGCCTCTTTCAACATCGCAATGATGTTGTCCGCGCTGCGCTGTGTAAAGAGCGACGAAATATGCGCCTGCTCGGGACCACCTATGGTGAGGGTGCCGATGTGTTGTTTGAGGGCAGCGACGAGTGACTCGAAAACAGGACGCTGAACAATGACACGCTCGGTAGCCATGCAAATCTGACCAGCGAACATGAATCCACCAAATACGATGGCTCGCGCGGCTTGATCAATATCAGCATCTGCAAGGACCTACAATACGTTGGGCACCGAAGGTCAATCCGACAAGTGAAAGAAAATACGATCAAATGACATACGACCGATGGTGCCTTGCCACCTAGTTCAAAGATGCATGGTTTGAGATGCCTGGCAGCTTCAGCAGCAAGAATCTTGGCGACACGAGGACTTCCAGTAAACTTATCATCCGTGCGTGTTACAAAAGACCAAGAGTGTATGTGACTGGATGTACGCACTGTGATTTTCCTGACTGCCGGATGGGAGATAATCTCTGTGGTCAGCGCAGGAGTACTCCCAACGGACATGGGCACAAAATTGACGACGCCCGGGGGAAGGCCAGCCTGTTGGTAATATCAACAATGATAACGAGTTCATGCATAGTATATCGTCTACGAACATTGTGCAAAGCATCCAAGACAAGGAAAGACGTGTAGGGACAAAGTTCCGAGGGACGAACCACGACCGTGTTGCCGCAGACAAGAGGAATGACGACAGAGGACATCATAAGCGGAAGGGGAGCATTCCATGGGACCACCGAGTATCTGCGGTCTCATTCAACTCATCGCAAAGATAATGCTAGGTGACGAAAACGTACATGACACCATGCGCGCGTCTCTGTATAAATGCCTGTCCTCCAGGGACGACACTTGGGAGTGTTTCGCCCCTTAGTTCATTCACCATGCATGCGATGCCATCGAGCAAATAGGGGGCAGCGAAGAAGTTGAATGGGATATGAGACGGCGTCATTGCCACCTCGGCGCGCATCATAGGCGCGGCCTTGTTTTGCCATTCCTCAGATCGCAGCGTCGCCGAAGCACGTAGGAGGATTTCTCGGCGCGCTGCATACGGCGTCTGTTCCCATGCAGGAAACGCCCGCTCTGCTGCTTCTATGGCAGCAAAGCAGTCATCCCGGGATGCTGCCGCAGAGGTCGAAGCAAGCTCGCCCGTGTGCGGACTGTAAACCGAAAAGGTCGCCCCAGCGCTTGCAGGGAGACGCTGGCCATTGATGAGGAGAGGAGCAAAAGGTATGTTAAGGTTAGACATCAAGAAGAAGTTGACTGGTTAGAAGGAAGCACAAATCATTGAGCTTTATAACACCGTAGCCATGAGTGGGTTACGGCAAAACATACTGTAAGTAGTCAGATGATGAAACAACTGCGGAGACACCATGGAACGAGTTCGGGCCTCACATATGTGTGGTTCTTACAAAACGTTGACTCGAATTACCATACGTCCACAGTGATATTGCATATTTGGGATTTGCTCGTGAGTTGTCTCTGAATTTGCCGACGTCACAAAGGATGTATAACCATCATTCCGTAAACCCGGCTAGAGAAATATTGGCGAAACCCATGAGACCCGAGACGAAATCACAGGCACAACCTTAACTTTGTGCAGCGTGTGCCAAGGGCTCCAAGATCACCCGGCTCGGCGCAAGGACACAAATATTTTTGGTTTGGATGAAAGATATATTAGGTAGTGGTGCTGTCGATAAGTAACGTGGTAATGCGCTAGCGTGGGCCAGGAGCTCATGTGGTGAAAATCCATTAACGCGCACTAAATGTCAGACACCACCTAGTTCATACCTCGGCTTCTTGCTTCTTCCGTAAGAGTGATGTGATGCGGTGCACGAGATACTGCAAGTATCCCACGGTGGGACTGGTGTGTGTTCATACCCACCGTGGGTATCTAGGCGGTAGTTCAATAGCTGTTCTTAGAAAGAGGCATTGTGGTAAAAATCGATACCAATGTATTGCTTACCCTTGGACGGCAAGCAGAGGAGTGAGAAATTTGATAGTGTGATAGTCCAAAGTCACGCGTCAAAACAGAATGTTGCAGGGGTTGTACAGGTGTACAGGACGGGGGAGGGACTAGCTTAGCTATAGCTAGTTCGAAAATGAATCCGCTGACGAATGCCAAGCCAAGGAGCGTTTATTTTTTGGCACTCGCCCGCGAACCTCGAGAGGAGAGGGTCACAACAGGTATGCAGGCATGACGTCCCCGTCACTGTGGAGTCCTGAAGCTTGGGTAGACCCTACAAAGGGCTGGATCCAGACGTGTACTCCAGGGAAGGATGAACTGTTATGTGGGTAGGGGATGAAAAATACTGTAACGTACGGTAAAGTCTGGCCGGTTCAACTCAGTACACCTTTCTCCTGGTCCAGGGCTGGTCCCGGCTCCATCGGTTCTGCGGCCTCACCTCACGTGGATTGCCGTTCAAGTGGAGAGGTGCACGCGGAGGACTCTTTCATTACTTGTTATAGCTCTGCATCGCCGATCACTGCCTTAGGGCGTCTCATGCATATCACTCACAGTCTGAGCGTTCATCACGCGAAAGTCTAGTAACGGGACCATCTTCTCTCATGTTCTCACACGGTGACCCTGTGGATTGCGGACGAAAGCGTACTAGCGCATCAGTCTGACAACGTCAAAAAAAAAAAGGGCCAAATCGGCAACGCGTGAGTTAGGTGCAAAGTTATCGGGTGAGTAATCTCGGCTAGTAACGCTTACATAATATTTCGGGAGTTTCCACACGTCACCTGTGTGACGGGGGCCTTCAACGTGACATGTTATTTTTATTTTGTTTTTTTGGGTTTGCCAGATAGCTACAATACACGTGATGTGTGATGCATGTGTGAGTTGGCTATGGCTACGAGGCTGCGAGCTCGGGAATTCAGGCTCGGGCTTGGACTCGGGGATTTTCGGATTTCCTCAAAAGAAAAATAACATGTCACGTTAAAGGCCCCCGTCACACAGGTGACGTGTGGAAACTCCCGAAATATTATGTAAGCGTTACTAGCCGAGATTACTCACCCGATAACTTCAGGTGCACCTAACTCACGCGTTGCCGATTTGGCCCTTAAGGTATTATTCTTAATACCGATGCCATTATCCTACATCGAATTAAGGTCACACTCCATGGCTATCATCGCGCCGGAATGTCACCGCGAAATCATACCACTTGCACCACGGTCCTCGGAGCAAAGTGCAATGCATTTTCATTTTAGCCGCCGTTATTTCATGAGTTCCGTCTTGTTGCCCCTGTTCAAAGATGTCTAGCTTCTCTAATCTGGGCCCGCCATGCCATCATGGTAACGTGACTCAGTCTAAAGTGACCTGGCCTCGCAGGCACACCGGGCCGGGCGGGGATCTGGAAGATGTTCGGCCCGTTTGGCCCGACAGATGACTTTTGTTTTTGTTTTTGATAATGCCAGCAGTTTCAGTTCACGGTGAGTTGAACATGTGTGCAGATACGAGGCATTCTCTTCCGGCACTCAGTTTAAAGACACTATCTCGTTCCCACTACTGTGCTCTGGCAGCGAAAACGAAAACACGCAAAATAATAACTCGGTTCGTCATGACATGATACATGCGCAAGTACAAGAAAACCATCCTATTCGTAAATATTTCGTGCACTATCTACCCGATAAGAATTATATCTTCAAACGACCATCGCCAAGAGATGTTACCCAGCTATACCTCGACATAACTTCCAGCAGAGCCTGCTCACGTTGTGCTTGCGTCAACTTCCGCCGGCCAGAGATGGAAGGAAAGAACGAATTCGAAGCAGGAGCGGAGGTGTCCTTCGGATTCGGATTCGCTGGTCGTTTGTTCA
This sequence comes from Lactifluus echinatus, assembly GCA_003315975.1. Taxonomy (NCBI): domain Eukaryota; kingdom Fungi; phylum Basidiomycota; class Agaricomycetes; order Russulales; family Russulaceae; genus Lactifluus; species Lactifluus echinatus. The sequence goes on from QFEA01005246.1 coordinate 15,264, forward strand.
TGACTTTTCTGGACTTTTTTGGTTCTGAATGAAGCGGGGTAGGTACGTAGCCACCCCAGCCGTACGTGGATGAAAGGGCGCCGAACGCAACTTCGTAATCACGCTGCCCGTCTTTTGCTGTTGTATGATCTAAATATCTCCGTCAGGCGTAGATGTGTAACAAGCCAGAAATCCGTACCAGAGTTGCATTCCTCATCGCCACCATAAACATGGGTGGCTCGGAGGCGAGGATCTCTCTTTCGGAATAACTTGAAAATCCATCGATAAGAAGATAATATAGAAGAGGACGAAGCTGAATCGTTATTGGTGGGCATGATTATCTGAAAGATGTTCAAAACTGTTGCAGTTGCAGACGACGAGTGGTAGGGAGCTTTATTGGGAGTCGACTGGTGGTTTGTGGGACGCCGCTAAGCAAGTTGGGCGTGCATGGTCCTTTAGTGGCCTTTAATCAAAGAATAGAAGCATGTCTGTGCATATCATATATCAGAAATTCGGCTGTGCACTACCGGAGAGTGAGTCAGCTTGACTGAAGGGAATCCGCTATCCTGTATAGACGGCACCGCACTCGCTATCAACACGAGATCATCGGACATCCCCCGATAGATGATACCGTAAAGAAAAGGATCAGGACAACCGGAAACCTGGGTCTGCAAATGGGCACGCGAGCCGCGGCCGCGGAGAATCGACACAACTCCCGCGCGATTACGAAACGAGAAGGCAAAGGCAGTCACGGTCCCGTCGCTCCGAGGCGTCAGGTCCGCCGCTAGCCTCGGGCACTAACCGCCGGTACTAACCGGGTAACCGATGTCGGTTATCCTTCCACCCATGGACTCCCTTTTTAAGGTACATAAGTTCCTGATAATGATAGCCACGCAACACGCGACTTGACTACACCTCTCTCTGTGGACGCCAAAAAGTATGTTTACGTATTTATGCCTATGACGCAACTTATGCCTTCGGTATTAGGTGAAGTGAGCAAGATTACTGTTCTTTACAAATCACTGTTAGTCATGAGTTTCCGGTATAGCGATAGAGATAAGTGATACCATAGTTCTCGGCGGCGGAAGAGTTGCCTAGTGGAAGGAAACCACATGGAATGAAGTGCGTGAGTTGAAGTCACAGTTCACTGAAAGTCTCAGACACTTAGAACGACTCCCTGCGATCCGTTAGGGAGGACCTTGCAGCGGGATCAGAGCCTAATGATAGACATCTAGGATATGCATGTATGTATCATCTTCCGGTTACAGCAGTAAAATGCAATGCCTTTGATGGCTCAACTTACCTATCACCATCAACAACTCGGAACCGTAACTGTTAACTGTAGGCTTCACACGTTGTCCAAATTATTTGGAATTTGAATTTGGGAGTGCTGATAAAAAAATGAAAAGAGCTGACAATGATAGCTGATCGATATGCATATATAATTCATGAAGCAGACACTTGGCCAGAAAATATGATAGCCCCCCTGGGAAATGAGTCTGCATACCTGTTGTGACCTTAATTCTCGCACCCATTACCGTACCTTATAGATCTGCACGACTACATCACCTGGTGTCTCAGCCTCAGACTCTGAGCTCACGCCCGTCTTGACCGTGTAGTGCACCTCAACATCCAGTTCTCGCGAATTATTTTCGCTTTTCCGAAGGTTGAATGTTCCCGACACGACGGTTCCTGAAAGGAAAGGATTAATCAGAAATCAGCACATAGTTGATCCATCTCAATATAGGCACACAGCACCTTCCGTGACTACGATCGGTTCGCGCAGCAGGAAGATTGTATGTTTCCAATGCGTGGGCACACTACGAGGTCCTGTGCTGAAACTTATAACCTCGTGCTTGCTTTTCGTGGCCTGTCGTCGGAGTACACTGGGCCTACGACCAATTGGCCATACCTCGGCAAGCTCACCTCCCCCGTCGCGTCTTACGTGTACGGCCGTTTCCGACGGGACAGGAGAGCCGGTCGCTTCGAAAAATGTGTCGAAGTAAAGGACAAGCGCATGAATCTTGGTGCGTCGGTCAGCAGTTGAGACAAGTGAGAAAGGTGCCGTGAAATCTAGCTGTCTTGTAGTGATGTCCCGAAGATAGAGGTCCTAAGCGTACATCATAAAATGGGACAGAGGACGGCAGCTGCGGACATACCTTGATCACACATGGCTCGCTCATCACACTGTCAGGCCCTACAATATCAACGATGGCGTCGTTGAAAACGTCCTCCCCCATCACTGAAAGGTCAAAACCTATTGCGGTATCAGCGAGGCTCGATTTTCATGGGGCGACAAACCGTAGATGTCGTTCCAAAAGCCAACTCTTTCTTTGTAAATTTCATTCGCATCGCTCAGACAGAGCATCATTCTACACTGGCTCGGTGCCATGACCCCACCGGGCTTGAGAAAGCGATCTCGTGCGCAGAGCACAGAATCCAGCATCGATTCGTAGAGCAAGGCGTAGCCCATCCATTCAGAAATGATCACATCAACGTCGGAGAGACCATCTGGGAGTAAGATCTGTTCCACCTTGCCCTGGATGACACTGCACGGGTAAGAGCGATTGGACCAATGGCAGATATAACTCACGTTATGACATTTTCATAGCCGTTGGTTTCCACGATTCTCCGAGCTTTGAGCGCAATACTGCTAGCGTCAACAGCGATAACGCGTTTTGCACCTGCACGAGCAGCGAAGAGAGATAAGATCCCGGTCCCACACCCCACATCCAGAACGACCGCATCTTGAAATAGAGCAGTGCTCGTCATGATAAAAGACGCATATGAAGACGTTCGAGCTCTGTCTTGGATCATCACGGCATGAATGTCTGATTGAGGATAGTCAACGTTCAGACTACCGGAAATCGTAACTGCTCCGTTAATCCCACCGTTTTCTCCATAACTCTCGAAGTAATGTGTGTCATCATCACGTTTGCTATGAGTTGCGATAGGTTCGTCGATAGCCTCTCTAAGGCGGGCCATATCCACGCGTTGGTTTATCAGCGATCGGTAGTGAGAAAGCTCCTCCTTTGCAGCAACTAATTTCGATTCAAGGGATGTAATTGTCCGGGTAGCTGTGATGACATCAGATGGTGGCACAATGCTGACGCCATCCTCGCTATCGGACCAATCATCCGGAGAGTCCACTGCCTTAGGATCAGCAAGGACGCATTGTTGATCGCACCAGACTTACAAAGGAGGGGATCATCCTCAATAACAGGCAATAGATAATCATCTGATGCAAAGAATGATTCGTTCCCGGTAAGGGATTGCAGACTTTGCGCTGGAAGTTTCTAGGCCTATCTTGAGGCCGCTTGTGGGGCAGATGTGATGGAAATTCACGTACCTCCTTCCGGATATAGTTTATGAGACGGGCACGACTGTGGAAATCGAGCGCTATGCAAGAACCTCCAGATTAGGAGCTTCTGGGGAGCAGCCAACGGATATCCAACAACCTTTTTCTTTGCAGAAAGAGTTCAAGTCGAATCCATAAGTTCTCTTGTCATAATCTAATGCCTCTGATACGGATGCGAGAAACTTGTCTTCAAATAAGGATTTGCACCGTCTGTCATTTGCGGAGTCGGAGACCCAATCGCTCCAGGTTTCCTCAGCACTGGTTGCGTCCGAGTCACTTTCTGCCCCTGATCCAGTTATAACAAGGTCGAGAGAAGAAGCGGGGAGGTGAATACTCATATCACTGTCGACTGTCGAGCAAGTACGAATAGGCGTGCTTTATTATTTTCTTTCCAGTAGTAGGTCACATATCGAGGGATCAGTAGAAGAAAAGGTATGTCTTTCCCACGCCCGAGAGGCGGTGGCGTCATGTCATTATGCTTACGTCATATAGACGGAATTGTAAAGAAAAAGGTTGACAACAGTGGGATTCGAACCCACGCCCTTTCGGACTGGATGAGGTAGAACCTGATTCCAGCGCCTTAGACCGCTCGGCCATATTGCCATACCCTTTGTTTGGTTTGTTGACCATGTGACAAGGCGGCGTGGGTAATTTGTCATATAAGGGTTGGGTCGTCGCGGTGTTCCAACTGTTATTCTCACCCCCTTCCTACCGTTGACGTTGAACAAGTACACTCCCGTAAATAGAGAGGTGTGAACGCAAGGACAAGGTATGGCCGTTATTCATGCCATCTATCTATTCCGCATAATGAATATTAATGGAGACTAGTAGCCAGACTACAGCACTCATCCAGGACAGGCAGCAATGCAGCCCAATCGGTTAGGACTTGGTCTGCGTCCTCCTCTGCCATCGTACGGGCAAGGCCCCTCAATGTCGGCTCTTGCACAGCAGCAGCAAATGCATGTTCAAGGATTTGTCCCTCCTCAAGCCCAAAAGCAAATCTCTCTCTTTGTCGGTTCAATATCTGGTGGTATCACTGATAATTTCCTAAATGACCTCCTTTCCGTGAGCATCGTCATCGTAACTTCTTCTCCTCTTATTAATCAGAGTACTACAGGCCTGTGGAAATGTAAAGTCGTTCAAACGGTTGATCACACCTGCAAATAAACCTCAAGGTTTTGGTTTTGCGGAATTCGAGGATCCGGACGGTGCGCTGCGAGCAACGACACTTTTAAATAATGTTGAGCTACCTGCCTTGGAGGATGGCTGTGTGAACAAGAAACTTTTGGTGCGTCCCGGTCATTTCTTGCTCAATAGGTGGTATTTATTTCACTCCCAAGATCAAAGCTGACGAAAAGACCAAGATGTTTCTAGACGCTTATCAAGCCCAGCGTATGGTAACAAACGTGCGTCGTCACTGTACTTTTGATCTGACAATTCGACTTTGTAGCCCATGCGGTACGTATATGCATACCTACCTCCTCGGTCTTGCATATACGTTGCCGTAAGGGCTGCAGCCCGTCCCTATCAGCTTATTGCAATTTGTTATTCTGACCCGTTAAATTGTATTAGGCGGATGAAGAAGCACTGCAAAAGGCCAAGAGTCGGGTCAGCCAGCTCATCAATGATATCAACCGCATGTCTCTAGAAGCCGCTAACAATGGCCTGCTGGACAAAGAGCGCTACGTGATTCCACCTCATTTACACGATCTCCAAGAAGCCGACCTCCCAGAAACTCAACGTGGACTCGTCATTTCGGAAATTGCGCAATTCCGCGAGCGAGCGGCGAAGCGCGAGCGCGAGAAATTACGCGATGTTCGTGCTGCTGTACCCAACCTTAGTGCACAAGCCTCCCCAAGTGGCCCTAAGGTTCGCGAATGGGGGAAGGCACAAAGTTCCGCCGAGCCGCGTGGACCTGCGGCGCTTGGCGACGATCCTCAGCAAGGTTTTTCAAAACCTGTAGGGTTCGTCAAGGCGGGGAGTCGGGAGCGTGAGGACGAGCGCCAGCTTCCTGGTAAGACAACAAAAACAGACGAAGAGCTAGAGCAGGAGCGGAAGGATGCCCGAAGGCGCGACGAAGAGAACTCGTTCAGAGACGTACGTAGCACGTCAAATTCATATTGAACTTATTCTCACGTGACGTTTTTTTGGAGTAGCGCGAACGCCGTTACGAGCCTCGCGAGCGTAACCGCATCCAAGCGCTCGAGCGTGCCATTGCGCGCGAACGCGCCACACGCGAAGCGGAGGAGCGCGATCGCACTGAGATGCGTTCGCGACTCGACATTTGGGACGATGACGAATCAGACGAGCTTTTCTATACCGATCGCATACGTTGGCGCACACAGCGCGCCCGGCGTCTCGCTGCGGAGGAGGCCGCAGACAACGAGATGCGCGCATACGAAGCGCGCGAGGCCGAAAATCTGCGACGCGAGAGCGAGGCATTTCTTGCACGACAGATGGACGAACTGCAGGCTCTGGCAGAGGAACAACGCAAAGCTGGCATGCTCCTTGACGATGGCGCCCCTGTCAGACTCAATGTTTCCCTTGCGCCAGCCGCGCCCAAAGCGGATGGAGCTCCTGCGAAGGAGAAGACCGCATCTGCGGTGTTTGGCGCCGAGGAAGACGAAGAAGAAGAAACGCGCAAGCGCAAGGTGCCACTCCAGTTACTCGACTTTAGCGCAGCGAACGACAGTGGGAAGGCAAAGGAGCGTTTGGAGCACATCAAGGCATCTGTACCAAGCGAACGGGAAATGTTGTTCAAGTGTAAGGTCAGGTGGGATGCGGTTACCGAGGTGCGCCAGCTTTATATGATACGATCATACTCCTTCGTTAACTTGATATCCACTAGCAACTGATCGATCGCAAACTGGAGCCGCTTGTCAAAAAATTGATGGTCAAGTACCTTGGCGAGCTTGATGACGATGACGTTGTGATGTTCGTTATCGAACATCTCAAAGATCACAAGAGCCCGACCAAACTCGTGGAAGGCCTCGAACCGGTACGTACCATACAACTCATCATAAATCCTTATTGACACAGCGCGATTCGTAGGTTCTTGATGAGGAAGCGGCCGAGTTTACGATTGCCGTGTGGCGGCAGGTCATTTTTGAGAGCATGGCGTACGGCGAGGGCTTACATACGGAGCGTATGATGGTCGATGGGTAATAAAATGGAGTCGTGGTCTGGGCAGGTGCGTTTTTGGCGAAATCTCCCAGGTTAGGCGGTGCATGGACGAGTGTGTGTGGTCTGTTACGGAGTATCGCATGGATACGACTGACGATGCAGGGATGCGGACGGACGAAGGCGTAAGTGATTCTCCGTCCTGCCACCGCCGTGTAAAAATGATTCCGTTACCGCTTTTATCTCTTGATATCTGAATGGCTCTTCTTCCCCTACCTCCCCGGGCGCGGGCATGTGAGGATGGACACCGCTGAGTGACCTCGTTTTCTTTTGTTTAACCGAGGCTGCATTGATCGTCCGTGCTACCACCGCCAGGGGGCGTGGGGGCGTGGTCCTTAGGCTCATATCTTCACACATTTGCCGCACCTGCGGACGCAAGTCCTAAGATGCCCTGAGTTCGGCCTTGGCAGTCTAGGTGAGTAACCCCAGTTGTCCCTGCGGCATATATCGCTTTTGGACACCGTGGCCAAATACATAAATGTCCCACATCCCACATACGATCTTGAAGAGCCCATCAAGCGCCCTAGATCTGCGTGACGATACCTTGTGATACAGCAGTATTATTTCCATAATGAGATAGCTGGAGATGCAAGCTCGGTCATCTTGACTGACGCCAACATCGTCATCTGCAGCAGCAGCACTGGCAGTAAGTCCGTCCACGAGCCACGACAAGGGCGTGGACTGACTTATGAATGATCGTTCTTGCGTTCTTGCATGGGGCGTGGGAAAAGCACCTATATGCATCGCACATCACATGACATACTACACAGGACACCACTATAATCAGGTAAAGTTGCAATCAGGTAAAGTTGAGAAGCCGCGGTGCACTCTCGTCCTAGCCATGCCATGGTGACTAGGTCCTCCCTACCAGTCCTGACGAGTCTCACGAGCCAAAAATGGCTTTATTCGTTGCGGCTTGGCCCCTCATTGATGCGTTCGCGGCAATTGCTTCTAAAATATAGAGAAGTATCGACCATACCCGACTGGTTGAGACGAACGAAGTCCGTGAAAATTTTCCTTCGGACGTCTCTTATCGTGCACCTTCCAGATCTTCACGTTTAGTGATATTTCGTTCGAAACACGTATCGCTAAAGTGCCGCCAAGCGACGCAAAGGTGAGTTCGTTGAGGGAATGGTCTCCAAAGGAGGCCTAAATCTAGAAAGGAGAGAAGAGAGAGGACAGAGGACAGAGACAAGGAATTGCGGGAGTAAATGACCGGCGAAAATAGAGAGGGTGTGTCCTTACGGTCGACTGTGGTCCGCTTAACGGGAACTTACCGGGCCCGTTTGGCCTCCTGTCCTATTGTAAGTAGCGAAGGGAGACAAAGTGTTGAAGTAGAAACAAAGTATCGAAAGTATGCCAATATAATATAAGGAGAAGAACTCCATATAATGCTCGTTGCTGGGCCAATCAGCGCGTCCAATCGCGAGACCATCGCGCTACAGCGATGACTCGGTTAGGCCAATAATTAATCTGCAGTTTCAATCGTTCGCCTACTCCGAACTAACCGCGTAGATCGGAAACATATGCGGCCTTAGATATTCAGCTCCATTTGGCTTCCACATACACGTCACAGTGAAATTGTAAGGCACTCTAGAGGGTTTCTCATAAAAGCACTGGCTGGAGCAATGCGTTTGCAACATCCCCAGAAAGAAATCTTTCAGCTATGACTGGGACGATTCTTCGACTTGTCTGGGAGAATAAGGCTTCAGCGCTGGGCGTCTTACTCACGCTGGTCATCGTCTTCGCCGTATCCTATTCCAAAAGTCCTCTGAGAAAGCTACCTCCTGGCCCTCGACGCTTACCCATCATTGGGAATACCCTCCAGTTGGTGGATAAAGGCTGGCTGCTCTCAAAAAATTGCAAAGACTTTGGTAAGGCTTTGATTACCTCCCTGCCAGAATGACACGCCTGAGGTAGAAAACTGCTGCAGGAGAAATCATGTATCTTGATGCTGCTGGACAGCCCACCATCATGTTGAACAGTCTCAGGACAGCTTCTGATCTCCTTGAATGTCGAGCGAGCAAGTATTCGGACCGTCCCCGATTTGTCATGGCTCAGGAAATCCTCAGCAATGGTCTGCTGATCACATTTCTGGATCACTGCGACCTGTGAGTACTAGTCAGGTTAGTTAAATAATGCACCCTCACGCCCTTTCAAGCTGGCGCCGCATGCGTCGCGCTGCACACGAGGCTCTCACTAAAAAGGCTGTGCAAAATTATCACCCTATTCTGATGAAGGAAGCCACCATCCTGGTTTCGTTGCTCCTGACATCGTGTTTCATCCGCAATCCAGATAAACAATTTAAGCGTCTGGCAGCCTCCACAGTCATGTCGATCGTTTATGACTACCCGACCATTATGTCAGAGCACGACGAGACCATAGAAAGAATCGAGGGATATGTCTGTCGTCTTAACCACGCCGCGAAACCTGCTTCATTTCTCGTAAACGTCTTCCCCTGGATGATGTATATTCCAGAGAGGTGTTGGCTTTCTTCCTCTATCTTGTTGTCTATGCTGACTTGTGATACCAATAGATTTGCAAGATGGAAGAGAGAGGGCTCACGGCAATATGCCGAAGACTATGCGATGTTTCATGACCTTCTCGATCGCGTCCGAGTTGACATTGTACGCGTTAACATTATCGGGTAGCCGAGCCCATGATTTTCAACTGACAGATTGCACAGGCTAACGGATCGGACCGTCCGAGTTTTGGCGCGTCATTGTTACGAAACGCAGATCGCAATCGTCTCAGCGACCCGGAAATGACATTTCTTGCTGGGGTGTTGTAGTGCGTATATAAAAATCTAAGTGTTCGACGAGCTCAGCCATCATGCATCACAGTTCTGCTGGTGCTGAAACGAGCGCTACTACGTTGAGTTGGTGGACGCTTGCTATGATGGCCTTCCCGGAGGTGCAGCGCCGAGCACAAGCCGAATTAGACGCGGTAGTAGGCCGAGACCGTATCCCCACATTTGCCGATGCACCTAGCCTTCCATATGTGTGTGCGATCATCAAAGAAGTTCTTCGTTGGCGTCCCGCCGTGCCGCTTGGAGTACCGCATGTCGCGAGCGAAGAAGACTGGTACGAAGGGATGTTCATCCCGAAAGGCACAGTATGCATAGCCAACGCCTGGCACTGCAACCACGACCGGGCCGTATTTGGTGACGACGCCGATTATTTCCGGCCAGAGCGACATCTCAATGAGCGCGGAGAGCTGTTATCCGGTCCTGCAGAATCGAATCGGCAAGGTCATGTCTCGTTTGGATTCGGGCGGCGGGTCTGCGTAGCCAAACACCTGGTTGATGACTCCCTCTTCATTACCACAGCACAGATATTGTGGGCGGTGAACCTCGAGGGTATGCGGGACGATAATGGTGAGGAAATACCGTTGGACACGGATACTCTTGTGGACCTAGGACTAGTCATGTGGGTTCTCTTTTAGCGTGGTTCTTAACTGGGCTGACGACGTGGAGTGCAGCCGTCCTGCCCCGTATGACTGCGTAGTAACACCCCGTTTTCCAAAAGTGGTGTCTATTCTTGAGGAGGAGCGCGGGCGCGTCGAGAACTGAAGTGAGGAATTATCCTGCAGCTAGAAGAAAGCATTCTCACCCAGTGCGTTGCCCTAGTTTGTTATGGGTATGCCTCGATGTGCCTTCAGTTAGAGTTCGAACACGACGGTCTCAGGCGCCCAGAATCCTTTATCGAGGATGGGTAAACGACGTTGTCCCTTCATTCCATTGTACGGAATTTATTCTCCGTATCTTCTGGGCTACTCATCGTAAACGATCGGCCCGGAAGCCCATGTTGTGTTCTCTTTAATGAACAATAAGTATATGATACATACACACCCATCGTTGGGGATAGCATCTGTCATTGAGGGTCGTCTAGAATGCTTTCGATACTGCCAGGCGAGGCCGGGGAGCATACCACTGTCCTCTGTAATAAAAAACACAACCGTCGGGAAGCATGAGTAAGTTCAAGGAAGCAGGCAGAGAGCGAGAGAAGAGTGAGGTCCCCTGTGCCATGTGTCACCAACGATGGCGCGTTCGCTCGGACTGACTCGGACGTCGCGAGCTCATTAACAAGAAGCTTCGATAAAAGAAAAGAGAGGAGGGGAACTTCGTGAACAGGTCTGTCCGGCGACTCAGAAAAGCCAGGCCGGAATGCCCATCCTCTTCTCTGGTGAGATGCTCCTGCCTCCGCCTGTCTAACCCCTCAGAAAGGAAGCGAAGCTTGGGCGGACATCACCACAAGGCGCATAACACTTAGCCCTGGGCTTGTCAAGGCCAAAAGAACTCTATATTTGGGGCTTGTCTGCGTGTACTACACGCGTGCGTGGTGAAGGCTGATGTGGATCGATGCCAGAACTTTCCTGTATGAGGTGGATGACCGAGACACGTTCCTAGATGGTTAGATGGTGTCCCATGTGCGCCGGCAGCGCACTTGAATGGAATTTCCGTTGTCCGTTGCCACCAAAGGCGACCACAGCACATCTCGGGAAATGCCGTAGAACCGAACCGGCCGCCGCGGATCTCTACTTACACGCCGCGCAAAACCGTCACTGGTCACAGAAAAACGACGGGTACAGCACAAGCGCAATGTGGGTTTAAGACTATGTACAGTATGCCGCGTTTCGTCAAGTAGGACAGTTCTGGACTCACTCGCAAAGTTCTCGCGACTTCCATGAGAACCAATTGAACGTTGGTCACCTCTGTCTAAGGTCTAAGGACCCAGGTGTATTCCAATACAACAGTACTGGTCGCCACTCTGGACGATGTACAGGTTCAGGTTAACGTACAGTCATGGCACTTCGACTTTCGAAGTTTCCTGTCACGGTCCGCCTATCTCATGATCACCAGCTCCTGTATGATCCACCAGCCAGCCTACCTGATGAATTGACTAGCTTTAATTACAAGCAGTAATGGCTGCATGCACTCGATAGTCTGGAGCCTGATGAGTGTACTGTTGCCAACGGCCTTAAGGAAGTCCAGGCTTTGCTTAGTGGACTTCTGAACATTAAACCTCGGCACAGTGTTGAGTACGAATGTGGATGACGTTGGAATAGTTCGTTGGGTTTTATGCCGATTGTAGGTACGAATCTCTCACGTTGTCTGTACCGCAATTCATCCTCTTTGGGGACTATCACATCTGTGAGGTCCTTGGGGATTCATAGTCCAGAGATGCAGATGCAATGACTGGCCAGTTCTTGCATTATCTACTTGGATATCGACACGCGTCCTCAAGTGTCCCACCCAATATTTAGCTATGTCTTTGACGAGAGTAAGTAAACACATAGTACATACAAATCGGCAGCAGAATGTAACATCTGTCCCATGTTCGTAGTTTAATAACAACGCTTTGACTACTCACATAACCAACAACTGCAGGACAGTCGCGACCAGCGTCAGTCCCAACGACATGCGCGGCGCTACGGATAGCTGAAGCGCCCCATTCTCCTTACTGCCAGTTTTGCTGCCAGTGCTTGATGCACTAGCTTCAACAAGGGGGGCTGGGCATTCCGGCGCGACAAGCTTGTCACCAAAGGTGCCTGCGACCCAGAGCGCGACACCATTCGTCCAACCAAAGCCAGCTTGGACGGTGTACTCTCCTCCACGCCCACCGCTATCGATATCGCTGATCGAAAATTTCTCGAACATCTGCAAAGGAAAAACGGTGGCAATTGAGTACATGTGCAGGGAGACACTAGACTAAACTGAGTGGAGTGTGCCGCACGTTTCCAGTGTTGTTGATGCTTTGGCTCACGTTCAGTTGCTGATCCGTCAGTCTTGGAAGTAACCCTGGGATAGACCCGCCAGTAGAATGCCTAATATAAAGGAAAGAAATGTCAAGATCGATGCAGACATGGTGAAAACACCAAACTTACCAGCTGCACAAGGCACTTGTGAAATATCGGTTTGCAAGTGCTCGCGCAAGCGCGTCTCGCCAGCCCTCTCCAGCGGTGGCGTTGCCACCATTCACGAACGTGCCATTCAACGCGTTGATATCTGCGCTGCTCCCAGTACTCGAAGCATTCTTCCCATTTCGTATCTCTTGCCCTGGCAAATCACCCTCCTCCAGGTCAAGCTGCCCATCCGGCACAAGTGCAAACCCAGATTTACCGTTCGGAGGCTGTGGGATCGCGCCAGTCGATACATTATCCGGGAGAGCGCGTAAAGCCTGCAGAGCGATGTATTGATGTGGTGGCCAAGAGTTCGGAGCGTCCCACTGCAGCCCAGACTCGAAGAATGTCGTGGGATAAGTACCATTATAGCGTCGGAGCACCATGTTGATACTGGAGAAGAAGCCAAATGCGTTACTTGAGTTGGAGATAAGCTCATCGGGGACAATGCCGGCCCAGAGTGGGTAGAACGTAACGATTGAGAAGAAGCTATTGCGTGAGTTTGAGGTCAGGTTAAAGTCGTAAAATGCGAGCTTTGCAGGGTCCCAAAAAAGGTCGAGAATACCAGCGCGAATGCCTGCTGCAGTCGCTGTATGTTGTGCAGCAGCAGTTCTATTAGCATGTCTACCTGACGAGTAGAAATCCGCTAGGATGAGGTTGGACTTGTCTTAGAGGTAGGTGAGGTTCTGTTGTTACTTTAATACTAACGTCAGATAGCTTACAGAGGATGGCATTCAAATCAACAGGGATGTTGTTCTTGACATTCAGAGAACGGAGTGCCGGGGCTGTGTTGTTTGTTCCACCAGCCCCAGGTAGTGAGATGAAACGAGTACAATAATCCCAACCTGGGAAGAACACCGATCAGTTGGCTTGGTCGAGAAAATTACCAAAAGAAGCTCGTACCTGTTTCGGCCCCAGTAGCGAGTTCGGAATAGAGCTCAGCCCGCTGCAACTCATCCAGGGGTGTGGTGAGCGTCGGATCATTAACTGTCGTGTAATCTAGAATAAAGAAAATTTCATGTTCATGAAGATGTATCGAAGAAAGTCACAAGATATACCAGTCAAGTAAGATTCCGGCCGAGGAGCACTGTTGGTGACAGCGTAGCGTGAAAGAGTGTAGGCCTTGTTCGTATAAGGGCTGGTAATCTTGAGAGAACGATTATCTCTCCACCATGCCAATTCCCGCTAAGACAGACCGTCAATGATATGAATGAAAAGAAAAAAAAAAGGATCTGTGCCTCAGCCAAAGGGAGGGCTCTATCTAGGATAGTCGTGTCATTCGAAGCTGCGATGTAATTGGCAAGCATCTAGTTCATCTGTTTGTCAACAACCCGAGGTGTCGTTTGAAGTAAACACACCCAGATGAAGAGAGGAGGTTGAGAGCGATTCAGATCTGCATTAGCGCCAATGTCAGTATTTAGTCCGAAAAAGGCAGGATGGGGAGCGTGGTACAATATATGCGGCCGCCATTGGGGATGAATCCGAACGTTTCAATTTCGTCCATGAAGTTCTGTAAT